>JAQFZC010001961.1:0-25746 GCA_034695205.1 Dicyrtoma fusca | reverse complement strand
ATTTCCCAAATTTGAGTAAAAATTTTGAAGAGCAATTTTGCCTCATGCCCGCTCCCTGTCGCAGCTTTTAGCCTCCTTTGAAAGTGTTAATTTCTAGTTTTGACTATTTTAAAAATGTTCATTTCTAGTGTTGACCCTTTTGAAGGTGTTAATATCTAGTTTTGATCTTTTTGAAAGTGTTAATTTCTAGTTTTGGCCCTTTTGAAGGTGTTGATTTCTAATGTTGACTCTTTTGAAAGTGTTAATTTCTAGTTTTGACCCTTTTGAAGGTGTTAATTTTCAGTTTAGAACCTTTAGGGAAGTGTTAATTTTTAGATTTACACATTTTTGAAAGTGTTAATTTCTAGTTTAGTCTTTTTGAAGCTGTTGAATTTTAATGTTGACGCTTTTGAAAGTGTTAAATTCTAGCTCTGCACCTTTTTGAAAGTGCTATTTCCTAGCTTTGCATCTTTTGGACACTGTTGAAGTTTATCTTTGATCTTTCTGAAAGGGTCATATTGTAGTTTTGACTATTTAGAAAATGTTAATTTTTAGTTGTAACCCTATTGAAAGTGGTTAGTTGCGGTAGATATAGGTAAGCAGGAAACAACTTCATCGTTTGCCAGTTGCTTATACGTAAAAAATCAAAAACTAGAAATCTGAAATATTTTCTTGTTGTCAGTGTAAAATTGATGAAAGATGGTTTTAAAAAATGCAAACGTGGAAATTACACCGACACCTCCCGACCGTTCCGTCGGACAGCTGTGGGTTTTATAAGTGCAGATACGTGATAATGATTTTTATTCCTTCCTCCCAGTCACTGCTCCTGAGAATGAGTGGAGCGTCGTTAGTGCCGAGCTTTGATGGAGTCAAGAAAAACATATTTCGTTTGAATGGTGGAGAGAGTCGGATCCCTTTCAGCACTTGTCACAGCCATTTATCAACCCAATGCAATCTCCATTAGAATCTTTTGAGTACGCAGATGGGCTCACTTCCACACTATCTTCTATCAGATTTAATCTGGACGGAATCTCACATTTTAAATTTAAATTTAAACACTGCCTTTGTGCGTTTGGGAGGTTTTTCAAAATAGGCAAAATTTTACAAAAAATATACTTAAACGCCAATTAATAAAATATACGTTAGGTTTTTGAAACATATGACAGATGCTAGTCCTTCCTTTTGTGGGAATTATATTTTTCTGGTAAAAGCAAGCGTACGCAATCTTACGGAACAGTGCAAAACGTCCTACATGCGTTTTTTAATTCTACAAGCATTAAACACATTTTTGAAAGGACAGTGTAGACTGCAGTACAATGTGCATTTTATCATTGCAGGATTTGCTTTTCTTAAAGTTAAACAAGCTATAAATGCATAGTTTAGAAAAATCGAATAATGTCACAATTTAGTGCTTTTAAAAAATATTGATGGAAGATGTGTATGACTTCTAGAATTTGCAAAATTTTCTAATTCCATGTTTTTTTTAAAAAGGGTTAAATGGTCAATTTACACTGTTCTGAAAATCTGTGGGAATAGTACTCAAATTTTTTTTGAAAAGGTGCAAAACGTGTTTTTTACATGTTTTTGAAAAGCTGCAAAATCACTTTGTAGATGTTTTTGAAAAAGTGCAAAACGTCATTTTTACATGTTTTTGAAAAGGTGCAAAATCACTTTGTACATGTTTTTGAAAAGGTGCAAAACTTCTTTTTTACATGTTTTTGAAAAGGTGCAAAATGTCATTTTTACATGTTTTTGAAAAGGTGCAAAATGTCTTTTTTACATGTTTTTGAAAAGGTGCAAAACGTCTTTTTTACATGTTTTTGAAAATGGGAAAAATTTCGGTTTAAATGTTTTTGAAAAAGTTCAAAATGTCTTGTTTACATTTTTGAAAGGGTGCAAAATGTCCTGTTTACATGTTTTAAAAAAGGTTCAAAATGTCCTATTGCCATGTTTTGGAAAAAGTGCAAAATTTCTTTTTACAGTATTTTGAAAAGATGTAAAATGTTCATTTTACGAGTTTCATTTAACTTTTCTGCAGTTAGTATTTATTTGACTAACACAACTTTATTGTAACATTAAAATTAGTTTTATAAAAACTACGAACGGCGTGGAATCAGATTAAATAATCCCCTAAAAAAAGCAAAATAATCGCATGGACTATTCTGTAGAAGGTAGATAGCCCATTTTGCAATGAAATAATCACAAAAAATAGCTTTACTATTATGTAAAATCCTTTTTTTTTAAACAAAAAATTCGCATGCCAGGCTTCCATAAACACGCAAGGCTTTCCTCTGCAGAAGCCAACAGCCGAGAATAGAAAGCAAAGAAAAGCTTAAAAAAAAGGAAAGTAAAAGTAATAAAAGCAGTAGCAGTACGAACGGAAGTTTCCCTCCCTTTCCCTTCACTAATGAAATCACAAAGAAGGCGTTTCTACAAATTCAAAGTCGGCTATCTACACACTAATTATAATTAAAGAGCTACAATGCACAAACATGCGAAATCAAGAAGCTTTTACGTCAAGGAAAACATTCCAAAAGCAAAAGCAAAATTTACAATCACTACTAGAGCAGAGGCTGGCTATATAGTAGTGTCAGAAAATTCTGGAAAATTCGATAGAAAATATTTGCAATCTTGAGATAATTAAGAGCTAAATTAAGTTAGTTGATTTTATTTATAATTACATAGTTACTAATTAGGCTCCAGCTACAATCTGTGTAAACATGTCAATATTTCTAAATTTGGATCAGGATTCATGTTCTGGGCTTCAGGTGAGTCTAGTTTTCGATTAATAATCAAAGTTTGAAAATTCCAATTAAATTAGAAACTTTCCTTGCAAATTGGAGGCTTCTTATTTGTATATTTATTTCGGAGAAATGTTTTGCAAGTTATTTATTAATACACGGAAAAATTTGAAATTGATGCCAATTTAATTTATTTTGTATTTTTAATTTTAATAGTCAATTTTATTTTAATGAAGCTTTATTAAATCTATTTTTAGACTGCAATTTTAGAAGCCTGAAATAAGTTTGCCAATTATTTTTGTAATTTAAACTTAAAGCCAAACTACAGTCACCCTTTAGAATATTTTTTGTAGTGTTATCGATAAAGTTTTGTACGCTCAATTATTAATACCAGGATTCTATTCCGTAATCTACTGTAGGAGGAGTTAAAAAGTTTTTTTTTTTAGAAATGCAGCTTGTTTTGACCACAATTAGTTTTATATTTTGCTAAGCACGTAATATTATTATACACGTAGATTTACATTGCTTTGCTTTTGTTTGGAAAGTCAACAAGCTTAACGCCACTTACTTTATTACGATTTGAATTTTTTTTTTTAAATATTTCAAGTAAAGGCAAGACGCGTTTAAAATCTTAAAGGTTTGTAAAACGATGGACGAGAGAAAAACTTTTTTATTTAACTTTTTGAAGGGGTAACAAGACTAGTTTTACACTTTTTTAAAATGGTAATACATATCTACATAATTTTGACCTTTTTAAATGCGTTTATTTCTTGTTTTGACGTTTTTGAAAATTCACATTTCTAAATTGGACTTTTTTGAAAGTGCGAGCTCCTCCTTTTAAATGTTTTTAAAAATGTTGATTTTTTGAAAATAAAAACTTCTTGTTTGAACATTTTTTTCAAAGTGATGATTGCTAGTATTGACGGTTTTTAACAAAGTGTGCCCGCTAGTTTTGACCATTCTGAAAGTGTTTATTTCTTGTTTTGACGTTTATGAAAATTCAAATACCGAAATATGACTTTTTTGAAAGTACGAGTTGCGATAGAAACACAACAAACTTTACATTTACGAGTACAATGCTCAATGCTTTTGTTTGCTTTAGTTTTTAAAAACATGGCTCAATGACGAATAAAAAATTTATAATCGAAGACAGCTATTTGGTTAATCAGATCTATCAGATTGAGCATTGGGCAAAAAGTTTAAATGGGAAAGAGTAAAATAAAATACGACACTGTTTCTGTTAAAGCTAACTAAAATATAAACTGCGTCTCAATGCACTGTATGCAACAATAAAAATAAAAATTATTAAATTAATAAGGTAAAAACAGTCAAAAATGCTTCGAAAGAAGCAAAAATTTCCGCCCCCGGGTGGGCTCGAACCACCAACCTTTCGGTTAACAGCCGAACGCGCTACCTATTGCGCCACGAAGGCTCAGTTGAAAACTTTGTTTTCCGAAGCCCGCCTAGTTACTCAATTATACAGTGCTTTGTTTACTAGCGAAAAAATAACCGGGGGCATGCATAAATTACAGTCCGCAAATGTGAAGGGGGGGGGGGGTTCCTTATTATTAGCCTTTTCGAAACAGCACTATTACTAGTTTTACACCTTCTAAAAAGTGTTTGTTTTTAATATTGACTCTCTTGGGAGTGTTAGTTTCCAGTTAAGTATCTTTTGAAAAATATCAATTTCTAGTTTTTACTGTTTTGAAAGTGTTGAATTCTAGTTTTGATCTTTTTGAAAGTGTTAATTTTTAGTTTTACACCTTTCAGAAAATGTCTATTTCTAGTTTTGACTGTTTTGGAAGTGGTAAATTCTAGTTTTTCACATTTCGAAAAATGCAGTTTCTAGTTTAGACTGTTTTGAAAGTGTAAAATTGGAGTAAATAAATTCAGTGTAAACAACTTCAAGATTTGCCAGTTGCGAATAGATTAAAAAAATAAAAATGATCCTTTTTTTACCTACTGAGTAATTGGTAAATTGTTAATTTTTTTTTGTAAAAAAAGATAAAGGTTATTTATGCGGGGCCCTTCCTGAGGTAAAAATAATCCCCATTCGCATTCTGGCTGTCTCTATTGTGATCGGAACAACAGCTTCTTAGCTTAGGCTGGATGGACTGAAGATTGAAGTAGGTAGTAAATGCCTGTAGCTTATTGTTAGTAGATTTACACCGTAGATAAGCCTTTTTGCAACTCCCTTGCAACTTTCCTACACTTGGAACATGCAAATGGCGATTCCTACGCCTATTACGATCGCCTTACTACTTCTTCTATTACCATAATAGGATTTAAACTGTTGTAATAAGAATAAAAATGTAGATATGATGCCTTTTACAATCCCTGTGTTTATTGCCTACACACGTTTTTATTGTAAATACATACAAGCTAAAATACCAGCTACTGGTGGGTGGGTGGCTCAACCACGCCTCCAGTACCTTTTTTGAAAGCTTAATTTATGGGCAGAGCCCAGGTTTAAAAGGCTATCAAAATCCAACGCAAAGAGCTCTGGCGCATTTTTATTTTGTTGGAAATGAATAAGAAGGCTTAGATAAGAATTGGGTGTAATTACTTCGAATACATTTTTGGACACCAATTACTGCTGGAGATGCGCTCGTTTGCAAGTTTTTTAAGGAAAGTTTCAGAGTATTTTGAAACACGGTTTTTACAAGAGCTTAAGACCTCCTTGTACACATTTTTGTAAAGACAGAAGATGCTGTTTTTGCGTGTTTTTGAAAAGGTGCAAAATTTACTAATTGCATAATTTTGAAATTGTGCAAAATGTACTTTTACCATGTTTTTGAAAAGGTTCAAAATGTACTATTTAAGTGCTTTTAAAAAGGTGTAAAATGTCATATTTACGTGTTTTTGAAAAGGTGCGAGATGTCCTTTTGGCATCTTTTTGAAAAGGTTCAGATTGTCCTTTTGGCATGGTTTTGAAAAGGTGCAAAATGTCCTTTTAACATGTTTTTAAAAAGGTGTAAAATGTCACGTTTGCTTGTTTTGGAAAAGGTGCAAAATGTACTAATTGCATAATTTTGAAAAGGTGCAAAATGTATTTTTACCATCTTTTTGAGAAGGTTCAAAATGTACTATCCAAGCGCATTAAAAGGTGTAAAATGTCATATTTACGTGTTTTTGAAAAGGTGCAAAACTATGCAAACCAAAACACCCACTTTTGAATTATTGCCAAACGCATTATTTTCGTTTTTTTAAAGAACAAAAAATCGTCCTAAATAAACTTATATTTGGAAAGATTCAATCGCTCCTGATTTTTCGTTAATTTTGATTAGCTTAACAGCTGCAAATTGGCCTATTTGAAGTTTAGACGCTTTGTTTTGTTTTAACGCCATTTAAATTGTATCTTGTTTTCAAGCGGGCAGAAGTTTACAAGTTCGGATAATAACAACACACTAAGTACGAATTCACTGCAAAAAGAACACTAAAAATGTCATTTAATTTTAATTTATTTCATTGTTCAATTTTCATATTTCTTTAATTTAATAAAATACTTTATGATTATTTATTTATTATTTACTGAGGAAGTACACAGTAGGCATGAATATTGAGCTCATTATTTTTTCAAAATATGATGCAAAATTCAAGATACGTCCTTTTGCATTTTTCTCAAGTGCGGTAGCTTTTACCTAGTTTGTGTGTAGATAGATGTTTTGTGATTGTGACTGTCACTGATTGGAGTTCAAATTATTGTCTACGTTCCACTGAACCGGGGGAAGAGTTTGAATTTGAGATTGCAAAAGGCTCGTGATTTTCCCCTTAGCTTTCTCTTTGTAGTGTGCAAAGGGAAATGCTTGGCAATCACAGTCACAATCACCGTACAGCGATTAGGGGCTGTACATAAATCTCTCTGCATTTTCTTGGTTACTCTTGTGGCAGTTGTGGCACTTTTGGCAACACTCTTGTAACTTTTTTTGCGCTTTATAGCTTGTAGTCCAGTTAAGTAAAGTCAAATATTAGAATTAAGTGGCGTTTAAACTAACCATAAAAACTGTAAGGCAATTATTTAATTAAAATATTGCCAAATTATGCTTACATCTATTAGAAACTAGAGAACTATAGAACGAGTACTTTACAAAAGTGTGCAATTCTAGTTTACCTTTTTAAACCGTCAAAACTAGTAATTAACACTTTTTCAAAACAGTCAAAACAAGAAATAACACTTTTTTCAAAACGATCAAATCTAGTAAATAACACTTTTTCAAAACAGTCAAAACAAGAAATAACACTTTTTTCAAAACGATCAAATCTAGTAAATAACACTTTTTCAAAAAGTCAAAACAATAAATAAAACTTTTTCAAAACAGTCAAAACAAGAAATACCTAACTATTTTTAAATTGGAACTACAATAACTACAAGTCATTCGGTTTACATAATTTTTCTTTTATAAGGCGACTTTTTGAAATTAAACTGTAACATGATAACTGCCCGCGTTACTCTTAAATTGATGAGCGGCGTTGCACTATTAATTTCTGTTTATTGATAATTCGTAATATTAAAATATTCTCGAATTAAACCAATTCGGACCTAGAGAATCATAAAAAACAATGCTTTAGAAAAGTGTTCATTCCTTAAATGTACTCTTTCAAAACGATCAAAACTAGTACATAACACTTTCAAAACGGTCAAAACTAGTTATTACCACTTTCAAAAAGGTCGAAACTAGTAAATGACACTTTTTCAATACGGTCAAAACTAGTAAATAACACTCTTTCAAAACTGTCAAAACTAGTAAATAACACTTTTGCAAAAGGTCGAAACTAGTAAATAACACTTTTTCAAAATGTTCAAAACAAGTAAATAGCACTTTTTCAAAAATTCAAAAATCTGGAAATCACCGTTTTCAAAACAATTCAAACGTAAATACATTACCGTTTCGAAAAGTTTAGGTTAAAAATGTGGCAGTAGAGAACCGTTCAAAAGGACGTTTTCCAAATTTTTTCGTATCTTTTTCCGACGTAATATCTGTGGAGCCCCAAGCGATGAAACTACAAACAAACTTCGAAACTGCAGGGAAAGGAAAGCGGTGAACTACCCAACTACCTGTCTAACTTTTCGCTTCCGAATATTTTCGGATGCTTCTCGAGTTAATCTGCTTCCTGCTCTGCTCTCTTCTTTTAGCGTGTGTGTGTGTGTGTGTGTGTGTGTGTGTTGGCCTGCCTGAAAGTGGGAATCCCGGAGCCTCCGAGATCCACCGTGAATCTTGATCTTCTTGAATGAATGTAAAATTGAAGTGCGGATGATGCTGTGATGCGGATGCGGCTGCCTGTCTGACTCCTGCCCTTTAAATTATCTCGACCTTATTCTCTCTACTACATATTTGTGGGTATTTGTATTTCCGTAGTATAGCCGGATATAGGTATAGCCAGGTATAGGTATAGCCAGGTATAGGTATAGCCAGGTATAGGTATAGCCAGGTATATAGGTATAGCCTGGCCCTATGCATTGGCTATACCCCTCCTTCCCTGTAAGGATGAGGCTACAGAAGAATTGAATTGGATTGAATTAATTGGAAAGGAAACTCCGTGTGCCAGTCTAATGCTTCCATATCTTATCCCAAAATCGGGGAAAACTACCACCGTACTTTAGGCCCACGTCAAACTTACGTTGGCTGCTTTATAAGTCATTTTCAGGGGATTTTGGGGGATGTCCATAAACTACGAAGGTTTTATTATTTATTTTTGAGCATTTCGGGAATTTATTAACCTTATTTTGAGCTAGGAGAGCTTAGCGAATGGAATGACGTAAAGGGCCCGACAGAGAAGCGATTATTTCATAAACTTAACTTTTTAAAAGTGTTTGAACTATGTACACCGAAGTGGGCAATTTCAAATAGTGCAAAACAACATATTTACACTTCCAGAATTGAGGAAACTGGAAATGAATTGGCATTTTCAAAAAGGACAAAATGAGAAATTAGCATTTTCAGAAACATTCGAACCTAGAAATTGACATTTTCAAACATGTCAAAACATGCAATTAACACTTTCAAAAGCTATCTGAACCAGAAATTGACATTTTCAAAAAGGTCAAAACTGGAAACTAGGATTTTCAAAAGCATTTAAAACTAAACATTGCCATTCTCAAAAACGTCAAAACCGGAAACTAGCATTTTTGAAAGCGTTCGAAACTAGAAATTGACTTTTTCAAAAAGGTCAAAACAAGAAATTAGCATTTTCAAAAGCATTCATACCTAAAAATTGACATTTTAAAAATGATTAAAACAAGAAATTTGCATTTCCAAAAGCATTCAAACTTAAAAAATGACATTTTAAAAAAGGTCAAAACAAGAAATTAGCATTTTCAAAAGGATTCGAAACTAGAAGTCAAGATTTCCAAAGGAATGTACACGCAACAACGTGCACACATTTTGAAAAAGACCAAAACAAGAAAAACCAGTCAAAAAAAGACATCAACATTTTCCAAAATATATTAAAAAACAAAAATACTAACTTACACTCTTAAAAATGGTCGAAACTCAAAATTATTATTTTCAAAAACAAATCGCATCAAAATCACTGGATTTTATTAACGTTTCTATAAGGCAAGATGCTGAAGACAAAATTTTTTTTTCAAAATTGTTAGAAATCTCGTTTTTTGATTTTTACGGAGCTATAACGCCGCCCATTATTATTATAGTATCGTCAATAATCAATAGGTACAGATCTATAAAACAATGTGGAATGTTTTTAATTTTGAAGGAACTTATTTTATGGCAAGAATCCATTTTGCCTCTTAACCGACGATTTGTATTTCCCCCTAGATAAAGATGTACAAATGGGCGTGTATACAAATATTGATTGACACAGGATGCTTTAAATTCTGTCCTTTGGTGTTTGTGGCTCCTCTTTGACTTGTGGTGGGCTCATCTTCATGAGGCAGGTTGACAGTCGACAGTCAGTTGACAGAAGAACAAGGACAAAGATGCTGTGACGACAGATGGAAACAGCAGAGATAAAACAAGACAGAATTTCCGAGGAAGGAGGATGCACTGAGCTGTAGGATTTTGTAGAAATTAGAGACGAACGTGCAAAATGACGTATCTAGTTTCAAAAGTTCTCGGAAGTAGTAATAAAGGATAAAAACAGTTTAAAATTCCAAACGAAATTAGCCATTTAGGTGCATTTTCTCGCTCAAAATTCAAAAAACATTTAAAGTTTTACATTTAAATATTTGTAATAACATGTTTTACTTTTTTTAAAAAGTTTTATTTCAAATATTTAAAATGCTAAAGTGCTAAATGCACTTTTTTTCAAAACTATGTATTTAAAGCATTTTGAACATTTTCAAAAACAAAAATCTGGCATTTTGCAATTTTTCAAAAGTGTGTAGACGGAGCATTTTGAACCTTTTCAAAAACGTGTAAATAGGACCTTTTGCACCTTTTCAAAAGAATGTAAGTGGGAAATTTTACACCCTGTCGAAAACATTTAAGTAAATATGACGTTTAACGTGTTTTTAAAAACATAAATCTGTCATTTTGCACCTTTTTGAAAGGATGCAAACGGGGCATTTTGAACCTTTTCAAAATAAAGTTGATAAATTATACACTTAGCACCGCAGAAACATGTAAATAATACAACCTTTTAAAACTATAGTGTAAAGTTTTATAATCTTTAAAAACGTGTAAGCCATGGGTTTAAACCTGTGTAAAAAAAACAACTATTAATTAGAACATTTTGCATCGGTGTTAAAAACACGGCAATTGTAATCAAAATGTTATTTGGTTCAAAATCATGCTAATACTGCGTTTTACATTTATTCTCTTTTGAAGTAACACAATTAATGCTGTGTATAAGTTACGAGCAACTTCCAATTTTTGAAAGGAGGGATGCCGTATGAATAAAATAAGTTTTTGACTAAATTATTTAAATTAATGCGATGGGTAAGTTAAACGCCATTCAAAATTTAAATCGTTATTTAAAAGTTTTCTAATTAGCAGTTAATTCTTTCATGCCCAAATGCAGGTTGAAGTAGTTCTACGAAAACGTGAAAACGCAACATTTTGCACTTTTTACAAAAGTACTTAATCCTAAAATTTGCATTCTTTTAAAAGCGTGCATTTAATAAAATTACCAACTTTACAAATTAAAACTGCAGAGACTTTACTTTACTACTGCTTAGCATAATTCTAGTTTTATTTAAAATGCTTCTGTTCTAACTAGTAAGAGGGTCTTAATGTCTTAAACTTTTCGAAATGGGAATCAATCTAGTTTTTTTTATCGTTTTTGATAGTTGGTAATTTATAGTTTTACACATTTTTGAAAAGAGTTTTTTTTTCTTTTTTGTATATTCCTAAAAAAGTTAGTTTCTAGTTTTGACCTTTTTGAAAGTGTTAATTTCTTGTTTCGAGTCCTTTTGAAAAAGTTAGTTTCTAGTTTTGACCTTTTTGAAAGTGTTAATTTCTTGTTTAGAATGCTTCTGAAAAAGTTAGTTTCTAGTTTTGACCTTTTTGAAAGTGTTAATTTCTTGTTTAGAATGCTTTTGAAAAAGTTAGTTTCTAGTTTTGACCTTTTTGAAAGGGTTAATTTCTTGTTTGAATGCTTTTAAAAAAGTTACTTTCTAGTTTTGGCCTTTTCGAACAAGTGAATTTGTACAACATTTACTTTCCTAAAGCATTCTGTCCATGGTTTCCCACTTTCGAATAGGTAGGTTAATAAGAATTCAAAAGAGCAAAAAATGCTATCTGTTTCAGTTTCAAGTCCGTCATTGGAAATCAATACATTATGTCTGTACTGAATGACTCGAAAATAAAACAAAATGATTGAGAGACCGTTAAAATGCAAACTGGTTGAAATAGAATTAAATAAAAAATAAAAAGATACAAAATGTCTATTTTTGCTTCTTAACTGGTGGCAATAATGGGATGAACCGAAGCAGTTTCGACGCTCACGACCGCCGGCCGTGGTTGTTGCAGGATTTGTAGTGGAAATTCGTACCTTTGAGGTTTTTCTCCCTCAGCGTCCGCTTAGAATTCGGATCGAAGCTCTCAATGTCAATGTCAGCCTGGCATCGGACTTCCTTTTTCATTTCCGTTGGAGACACGAGGATCCTGTGGAAAATGGGAAGCCTCCCTGGGAATGCCATTCCCCATCGAAAAGTCTTGATTATAATTCCAAAGGGAGGAGGCAGACGAAGGCATGGATGACTCATTCCTTCAAATTTGCTATTCAAGTCAAAACTCAATCATTATTGGCGGCAAGGCTGGCTAAAAATTTTTGCTAGTCTAGTCTAGTCATTTATTTTTTAAGCATCCGCTAGTCTAGTGTAGTCTATAGTCAGGCTCTTTTCCCGACCGAAATAGTCTAGCCTAGTCTAGTCAACCGGTTGCCTATCCCTTACCAAGGGGAAAATCGCGGCTAGTCTAGTACAATGCTATAAATTCTCCCAATGGACCCCGCATTGTTTTTAGTGAACATAAATAGAGTGAAAAGCTGTATTACATATGTAATCGGGCATTTTTAGAAGAGGTGCAAAATCGTCTTGTGTCCATGGACTTTAAAGATTATTGCATGCTTTTGAGAAGATGCAAAATGTCCAATTGACCAATGATAGATTTACATGTTTTCGAAAAGATGTCAAAGTTAATATTTGAACGTTTTTGAAAAGATGCTGAGTGCCCTATTTGGTGTTTTTGAAAAGGTGCAAAATGTCCTTTTGGCATGTTTTTGAAAAGGTGCAAAAAGTCGTATTTATATGTTTTGGATAGTATGCAAACACTGATTTATTTGAAAAGGTCCAAAGTTAAATGTACATATTTCAATTGTTGTACTTTTTTCGTTTTAATTGGTGTTGCAGTTAAATGCCACTCACTTGTTTTTAATTTTTTTCAAGCTGGCGCCCTAGTGATAACTGAATAGCAAGGTTGCACAACGTTTTTTTATAGCCTTAAATGCGGATTTTAACGGGGTTGGGACAAAAAATTCAACTTAATACATGATATGAAATATATTTTTTGTTTATAACGAATTTTATTATTTTGTTTCTAAAGAAGTTTGCAAGATGCCCCATTTACATGTTTTTGAAAAATTACAGCATGCTCTATGTACGTGTTTTAGTGTTTGAAAAGATGCAAAATTGTTCTATTTTTATGTTTCTGAAAAGGTGGAAAATACCCAATTTGATATTTTTGAAAAGGTTTTAAAAAGTCTCATTTACATGTTTTTGAAAGTATGCAAAATGTGTCATTCATGTGGTTTTGAAAAGGTGCATTATGCCCTGTTTGCATGCTTTTGAAAAGATGCAAAATGTCCTATTCACATGTTTTTGAAAAGGTGTCAAAGTTATTATTTACATTTTTTTGAAAATATATCCAGATTAATATTTGAATGTGTTTGAAAAGGTGGAAAATGTCTTATTTACAAGATTTTGAAAAGGTATAAATGATCGTATTTACAAGTTTTTGAAAAGGTGCAAATAGTCATGTTTACATATTTTTGAAGTTATGGAAGGGGTTCCATGTATGTATGGTTTTGAAAAAATGCAAAATATAATATATTTTAATTTGGGTACTTTTTTTTCGTTTAAACTAGTTGTTGTATTCAACCGCTAGTTACTTGTTTTTTAATTTTTTAGAGTGCAGAAAGCAGAACAATTGCAATAGAAAAAGTTCTTTGAATGACTAAATTTTAAATGGCAATTCCGTTAGTTTCACAGCACGTACTTTGGTGTTTACCGTTCAGGGTGGCACGTGATCCTTGCCCCTCCCCCAATCTAAAGCCCAAAGCTCGCAGTTACATTATAACGTGTTGATTGGCCATTATATTGCGGATCTGACCCAGTAATCAATCCTAAAATCGCTTAAAAAATAACAAAGTTATGAGCAAACAACTGAAACCAAGTCGATTTTTTCCTATGCTTACAATGTGTTAGTTTTTTGTTCATATTGTTTTTGTTTTCAAACCGATCCTAAAACTAATTACTGTGCTTCATCCGCAATGCAATTCTCTACAAAATACTTTGGAACATAATTTTGCGACTTTGCCGGTTTGGACTGTTAAGGGGGAGAAGGGGGCAGAGTTTAGGTGCTATCCTGTCCGTTTAATAAGGGAACGTTTTAACGTTTAGAAATAAATAATTTATTGAAACGTTGATCGGCAGCTTAAAGCCACTTAACATTTTTTGAGAACAATTCAAAAGGCGTATAATTCAGCTAAAGAAGTTAAAGGTTGCAGTTCTGAGCAACAACATTTTAATACGGAAATTTTTAAAAGATCTTAGTTCTGTTTTCTACAAATTGTCATATTTACTAGTTTCTTAAGAAGTGCAGATTGCCGATTCACATGTTTTTGAAGAAATACACAATGTTCTATTTACGTCTTTGACAAAATGCAAAATTGTTCTATTTGAATGTTTCTGAAAACGTGCAAAATGTAAGACTTATGTTTTTGAAATCGCGTTAAACGTCTATTTACATGTTTTTGAAGAGAGGCAAAATGTCCTATTTACATGTTTTTAAAAAGGTGCAAAATGTCCTATTTACATGTTTTTAAAGAGGTGCAAAATGTCCTATTTACATGTTTTTAAAAAGGTGCAAAATGCTCCGTTTGCATTAATTTGAAAAGGTGCAAAATGCCGGATTTATGTTTTTGAAATCGCGTTAAACGTCTAATTTACATGTTTTAGAAAAGATGCAAAATGCCTTATTTACACCCTTTTGAAAAGGTGCAAAATGCCAAATGTATATTTTTGAAAATGGTCAAAATGTTTTAATTACGTCGTTTTAAAAATGTGCATTTACCAATTTTAAATATTTGAATTAAAACTTTGTCTTGTTTTTCTTTCGAATCATTCACAATCAAGACACGCCATTGTAGTTTTCACAGCGTATCTAAGCGTAACCCATTACGTGCAAAAGTTTCGAACGGCGTTTGTTTTATGCACTAAATCAAATTACATTTGAAATTCAAAATAACTGACAAATACACCTAGCACAACATTTTACAAAGTACCTATAAGTACATAACACGTTTTTTTAAATGCGTAAGAAATGTTATTAAAAATATTTAAATGTAAAACTTTAAATGTTTTTTGAATTCTGAACTGGAAAATACATACACAATACAATAGATGCAAATGGCTAATTTCGTTTGTAATTTTCAAATAGTATTATATTAAATAAAAAGAGCTTCTGAAGTTATTACATGTTATGTTAGTTAGTGTCACGTTTTTAAAAAGGAGCAAAATGTCCTATTTACACGTTTCTGAAAAGGTGCAAGTTGTAATTCTTCGTTGATGGTTGACACTGAATAATGGCCCTGTTGCCTTATTTTCCATTGAAAAGTAATATTTGGGTAATTTTGGGAATTTATGGGAACGTTGCTACATCTTTGAAAGTTTCCCTGGCAATTTTAAATTAGCGGTGTCGATGTGCGTGTGTAGCATGTAGGCATGCAAATTATGGAAGTCTAATAAAATAAAATAAATTTTTTTAACATATTTAGTAATTTTAACGCCGTTTTTAACTAAATTCGATACAATACCGGATTTCTCTTAATAATAGTTAGGTAGCATGGAATGTAATACAAAGTACAATTAGATCGAAAGCTTACATTTAGTATAAATAAATGGAATAAACCAAATAATAAAATAATAAAGCTCAAACACAAAGTTAAGTAGGTTTCTACTTTGTAAGGCAGATATGCCGTTTTGCACTTTAATAAAATTCGAAAACTTTGGTGCTATCTGGAAGTAAGCAGTTCGAGTACAAGTGCGATATAAATTGTAGATTTGGTAATGAAAGTTTGTTACATGCATTAAAGATATTTTATGAGGGTGGGTCGACGGAGGGGCTGCCACGGCGCCGGGCGAAGCGATGGTCGGGCTCAAGCACGTAATAAAAGTAGAAATGAACAAAGTACGTCGTTAGAGTCAGTAAAAAAAGCAGTAGTGAACTACACTACTGTCCGTGTCCATAGCACAGGGATCGTCCAATAATTACGTCATAGAAACCAACTTTTAACTTTTTTAAATCAGTACCGTCCCATTTGACACTCTTTTGAGCGTGTAATTACCATGTTTTGCACTCTAAAAATGTGTCAAATTTACCCAAAATCACCGTTTGGAAACAGTAACAGTACTGTCATACTCTGCTGTTTTTAAAATTGTTTTTATCGCATTTTGCACCTTCTGGAAGGTGTAATTATCCAGTTTTGCATTCAAAAAAGGGTCAAATTCGCCCAAAATTGTCATTTGGAAACAGTAATGTTTTACTCTGCTTATTTTAAAAGACGTTTTTACAACGCTTTGCACCATTTAGAAGCTGTAATTATCCAGTTTTGGATCTGACAAAATAAAAATCGCCCAAAATCACCTTTTGAAAATAATACTGTCATTCTCTGTATTTTTTGAAAAATGCTGTTGTCACATTTTGCATCTTTTGGGAGTGCAAATATCGTGGTTTGCATTCAAAAAAGAATCAAATTCGCCAAAATCGTCGTTTGGAAATAGTACTGTCATATTCTGCTTTTTTTAAATGGCTGTTTTGCCACATTTTGCACCTTTTTGAAGACGTAATTATGCTGTTTTGCATTCTCAAAAAAATAACCCAAAATCACCGTTTGAACACACTACACTGTCATTCTTCACTTTTTCTGAAAAATGTTTTTATCAAATTTTGCCCATTTTTGAGAATGTAATTATCACGTTTTGCACTCCAAGAAGTGGTTAAATTTAGTCCATTTCACTTTTTTAAAACAATACTATCATTTTCGGCCTTTTTCGAAAAATGTTTTTAACATTTTTTGCACCTTTTTGAAGGTGTGATTGTCATAATTTGCATTTTTACAAATGTCCAGTTTCAAATTTTTGCATTTTTTGTAAAGCCCAAATCTTATTTTCCGTCTTTTTGAAAAGCATAAATTGTGCTGGTAACATAACTTGTACTTTTTAAAATTTTCAGTTATCATATTTTGCTTTTTTTAAACTCGATTTTCTACTAAAGTCATATTAGGGGTTTCATTTATGAACGGCTCCTAGTGAACTGAACTGAAGTGAGCTACTAGTGTGAGTACAATGTCCATTGAAAGTACGAGCGTTGAATGTGCCTACATGTTGCATAAAATAGTGCATAGGGGCTGTTCAAAAATTACGCTTGCAATTAATTAGTAATGCCAAAACGCAGACTGTTACCAACTTTTAATTTAAGTAAAGTACAAATGTAATTTATGAACAGCTCCTTAGTGTTTTGTACGAGTATGGTACTTTGGATCATTGTAAGGGCTTTGCAAATATTACGTACCTTCTACCATTTTTGCAAACGTCATCTCTTGCAATTCCCTTAAACAGAAAACAAATGCTAGTTAGGGTATAACCACCCATAATTTTTATATTCGTTTTATCGTAATAAATGAAAAGCCCCTTGTAAGAAGTTTATGTAGGCCGGAAAATACATTTTGGATTCCTACGCATGCAGTCCACTCACACAACTCAGACTTTAGCAATGACCCTAGTTTCACATTTTACTTTTCTTTTTAAAAAAAACTTTTCCGCCGCTCTTTTATTGTTTGCTCAGCTAGTAATTTTTTTCCAACCACAAAAGTTTAAAGGACTTGTGGACAGTTCTGTTGTAATTTTAGGAGAAAGCAAAGTTTATCGTGGTCTGGTGGGGCGTAGATATTTTTTGGGGGGGTTGTTCATAAATTACGACTGCTGCATATCCTGCACTTTTAGGGAAGAGATGGGAATCCGTCTGTGCATTATAACATTTGAAGGAATGAGGAAGTTAAAAGTCGCTCCAACTTTTAGTTACGATTTAACTGATGTATTTCCATAGTTGCAGTTCCCCCTTCCTCGTCGGCAGCATGCAAAATATTCTATAAACCTTGCAACGATAAATGCAAGTTTTCGAAATCATTCGAATAGAACATTTTACACTTTCTCCAAAACATGTTGAAAGGGCATTTTGGACTTTTCAAAAACATGTTAAAAGGACATTTTGCACCTTTTCAAAAACATGTTAATACTATATTGTGCAGCTGTTCAATAACGTGTTAATAGGACATTTTACACTTTTCACAAACATGTAAATATGACATTTTGCACCTTTTCAAAACATGTAAATAGAGCTTTTTGCTCCTTTTTAAAACCTTGTAAATAGAGCATTTTGCACTTTTTCAAAAACATGTTAATACGATATTTTGCACTTGTTCAAACGCATGCAAATAGGGCTTTTTGCAGTATTTCAAAAGCAAGTAGTTGAGACAATTTGTATCTTTCCAAAAATGTGTAAACAACTCGTTTTCGACCGTTGAAAAGACATGCAATGGCTAAAATTGCCACCAAATCAAAATCGTTAAAGCACGCAGTAACTCGCATATTTAATAGTTTTTTAAATAGACCCCGGACGTTTGCAAAATTCATATTGTGAAAAATATTTTTAAAAAAAAGGATATTTAAAAAATATGCTGCAATAAAATCATCAAGTTACCAAGTCCCTACCTACGCAAAGTGGTATCACTGACATCGATAAAAATACTTTCATCGCCGAATCTAAAGCGGAAGCTGTGTTGCACAACGACAGAGCTGTACGATTCAATGCAGTGCTGTGTACTGTACCACCGAAGCTTAAAGTAGGTCAAGTTTTTCTTTCACTTCCTCGAGCAAGTAACATTCAGCAGCAGATAAATAGAACATGTTCACTATACGCTCATATATCACAGGGTACAAAGTTTCTGTATTAACTGTCAGTATATATCTATATATACCTACCATAGCGATACTATAGTCTATAACTATGTAAAACATACTAGTAGAACATTGTATATACTTTCTGTTGCTTCTTCAGATCCTAAAAGTATGTAGTAAATATTTGCAGAGGCACTTTCTTCCTGTCAATTTTATGCTGTTAGAGGCAGCCAATCGAAAGATGGAATAGAAAAGGATGTAGAAAAAATACCGAAAAATAACAACAAATATCAAATAAAATTATTTAAAATACCTCAAAAAATGAATCTTAAAAATTACAAGGTTTTTGCCTTTCAATGCCAGCGCACATTTTAAGCATAACTTTCACTCTGACTTAAATTTAGTGTTTTAAATTCGTAATTTAGCAATTTTTTTAATGAAGCAAAAGCTGCGTTTTATTAAGTTTGTATTGCTTTATGTTTCCTCTGAAAATCCAAGCTCTTCAAAAAGTAAGAAACAATTCCTTGGAAAAAATAAGGGAATTTTACATTACAATTTGGCATCAGGTGAAAGTGGCTAGCTCTTTCTCTTGCATTTAAAATTACATTTTCGGTTCCAATAAAAGGGAGGAAAGGCATTGAGAAAAGTAAATTCTCCTTTCGGCTAAATAAAGATGCAAAAAAGCATACATTTTTTAAATGCAAAAAAGGTTATCTTTATTTATTTTAAAGGCCAGTAAAATTGTTATGCGTAAACGTCACAGAAAATTTGTAGGCAGTTTTTACTGCATTTACTCACAAAGCGTCCGTCTCCAAAATCTGTACGCTTATTAATTAATGGTTGAAGCTTTAATTTTAAAACGGCGTTTAAATTTTCATTTTTTTTTAATTTTCTGCACGCAAAACAAATGTTAAAAAAAATGAGCAGTGCAATTGCATCTTGTGTCTTTCTATGTATCTAGAGCCTACAGGATTTATTTTATCATCTTTCTATCCATTCCCAATTGAATTTGATTTCAACTTTCACTATTTCACTTTGACTTTCACTCTATGTACTACGAACTTTTCCCTAAAAATAAAATAAAATGGAAAAATCCCTTTAGCCTCTAGAAAGAAAGAAATGAATGGACTAGAAATAGGAAAATGTAGAAATAAAATTTAAAAAATTCTGAGCAAAAAGGCAAAAACTCGACTCAATTTATTTGAACGGATATTGAGCCTCGAGCAGTGAGCATGTAGCATTGAATACTTGAATGAAATTTTCCCTTCTTTTCTCAGAAATCATTTCAAAATCTATAAGTAAAGGAAACAAATTGTAAGGGCACCTTCGATATTCATAAATTACCTACATTTTGAAACTGGAATAAATCGTTTTTATTAAAATGGGCAATGAACTGAAAGTGTAGAATTATTTTTATTGGACTGTTGCCCCACATTTTTAGTTTGGTGTGATTCATGGAATCAAAATTTTGATTTTAAAACAAATCTGACAGTAATAGCTGTAATCATTTCTACTCAAATTATTTCAATTTTATTGCATCAAGTTGCACTAAATCCTACGTGTTTATGCTATAATTCTATGTTTTACAGATTTTATATAGACCGGGCTATATAGGCAATATATCTATAAAATGAAAATAGAAATTTAGAAATTACAAAACCCACTGCTATAGATATGTTACTGGACTGCCTACTGCAATCTGCACCGCAGACAGCAAGTTGGAACAGGCGTAGAAGAAGTGTGTGCTGAAATGATTGTAATTGCAGTTTGAATTGCACAACTTAACAAATTCTGTCTTGAGGAGATTAAGCGTGGGCACCAGGCTGCTCTGGTTCTGTTCTGTCTCTGGCTCTGGAAATAACCGTAAACTTAAACGAGATAAGTATCTGCAGGGAACATATATACCTACACAGTAGACAGGGCAAAGTAAACCTCAAAGCCAACAACCAAAGCCAAACTACAGAGTGTAAGCCAAGAAAATAGATATCTGTTTTTCTAAGGCTGAGAGACACCTCGTCTATGATAGGAATCGTGCAGAAATTACTCAAACAATGGTTAACCTATTCGCAACTAGGAAACCATAGCAAGAATGTTAAATAACTCTTTTTCCAGATACTAATTTTTTTAAAATAGTAAAAAAAAAAATTAGAAAACGCATTTTCAAAACCAGTAGGACTTTCAAAAAGGTCAAAACACGATAGTAGAACTTTCAGAAGGGTTAACGCAAGGAATTAAGATTTTCAAAAAGATGTCACACAAGAAATTAACACTCTTAAAAAGTTCAAAACAAGATAGTAAAACTTTCAGAAAGGTTAATACAAGATATTAAGACTTTCCAAAAGATGTTACACAAGAAATTAACACTCTTAAAAAGGTCAAAACACGATAGTAGCACTTTCAGAAGGGTTAACGCAAGGAATTAAGACTTTCCAAAAGATGTTACACAAGAAATTAACACTCTTAAAAAGGTCAAAACACGATAGTAGCACTTTCAGAAGGGTTAACGCAAGGAATTAAGATTTTCAAAAAGATGTTGCACAAGAAATTAACACTCTTAAAAAGGTCAAAACAAGATAGTAACACTTTCAGAAAGGTTAATACAAGATATGCGGACTTTCCAAAAGATGTCAAACAAGAAAGTAACACTCTTAAAAAGGTCCAAACAAGATAGGTAGTAACACTTTTAGAAAGGTTAATACAAGAATTTTGCACTTCCAAAAAGATGTTAAACAAGATACAGCACCGTCTATAAAAGATTCTCTAATATGTTTTTTGATTGACAGGGTAATATATGCGCGGTCTATTGGTGTCAGTTTTGCAATAATAAAATTGTAGTTCGCAAATATGGCTTGTTTCCATACCTAGAACATTAAGAATTTAGTCTTGCCCATAGAAATTATGACGCAATATCATGAATTTATTGATAAAACTGGCGACCGTATAAAAAGTAAATTTCCCGGTCGCCTAATAGCACGACGGTATCATAAATAATAACAATAAAAGAGCCAAAGAATAAGCTCTCGACGAAGGTAATATTTAAAAGCTTCCTCAGGTATCCACTCTCTCAAATAGTGAAGTAGTGTACGCTGTCCTCCTTTACATTCTTTCTTCGTCCGTTGAATGGGACCGGAGGGATAAGCCGACGGAAGATAATGTACGGAGCAAAAGAGCGCATCTTCTGAATTAGTAAACACGCACAGCAAAGGGATGGCACACTTCCACTAGAGTTGGAAGAGAAACTTTAAAACATGGGAGTGAAAGCAAGTGAAAGTACTGTGCATAGTATTGGCCCTAATGTTTAATAGCTATGGCTATACTTGTTAAAAGAACATTAGAAAGCGTACAACTTTCACTGTACTACTTTCACCTATGTACCTACTAGCCTATACATATAGTATAAGGCTATATAGGCTATACCAGTATGTTTACCGGAAAATACTTTCTACATTATACACTAAATAACGTTATGTTACGACAGAGCCCATATTTTCCAAGTCATGAATGACTTTCACAATTTCACTGCCTCCTTGTACATAGTACCGCTTATACCAACGTGTACGTTTTTTATTTTTAACTTTTTTTTTCTTTCTCTCTATTACGTCAAAGCATTACGACTCGGCAACAATTTGAGACATGCCAATTACTTATGTGCTCATAAGCGAAGTGAACTGTAGTTCCTAATAACCGTTCAAAAAGGCATATCTACACTTACCCTTACATTTGCATACTAGATTGCTGCGTTTTATAAACTATGCATGTGCTTTTAATATTATTATTGTTCAGAAAAATCGTTTCTTTATAAGCTAACCAACTAAAAAGCATATTTTTGAATTTTTTATAACCCAGCATGGGTCTTTTTCAGTGTACTGGGTGTTTGTAACCTTGTGAAATAGAAAGTTTAACCTATTAGCAATTGGGAAGCCATGGGAAAAAAGTTTCACAAAAGTGCTTTTTCTAGAAATTAACTTTTTACGGCAACACGAAAAATTCCATTTTTAAAGCAATCAAAACCAGTTACTAAGAATTCTAAAAAGGTGAAAATTGGAAGCTAACATTTTTAAAAGATGTAAAACAAGAAATTAACATATTTTGAAACGTCAAAACAATAAATCATGTCTTTTACAAAGATATAAAATGAATAAATTAACACTTTCAGAAAGGTACAGGAAATTGACACTTTTAAAAAAGTCAAAACAAACAAATAACATTTTCAAGAAGATATAAACAAGAAATTAACACATTTAGAAACGTCAAAACGAGAAATCATCACTTTCAAGAAGATGTAAAACTAGATACAGTACCGTTTCTAAAAGGTTAAAAATGATGTAGTTACGTCTTTTTGCATGCATAAATTTGACTGGCTCTTGCTTTCCCCAGTCTTGCTTTCACTTCCACTTGAGCTTAGTCTACTTATGAATGCATAAACTAGTGTTGTTGGGCTCCTCATGTAGAAGCCATCTTCACTCAATTTGTCCTAATTAGAAAGCACTGTCATGTAAAGATGGCTTCCATTCAAATCTTGGCTAATCTACGGACTACAGACACAAAGCTCTCAACCGGAACCAGCAGTGAGCCAGTAGAGAGTCAGAGCCAGTAGACCAGTGCACATTTATTCATGTAAGTTATGGACTGTGATGAGAGCACTCATCCGAGACGCACTTTCTCCTCCAGAACTCATTCCCCATAGAAATATCATTAGTGAAGAGGCAAACTGACACTTTCCCTAATGTAATTATGAGCTTCACAGCTCTTTAATTTCTCTATTTTAGAAATACAATGAGTAGCATGGCTTAAAATCTTTAAATACGTTTTTAACAAACATTCAAATAGAACAATTTGTTTTGCCTTTTTACGTATTTTTGCATTTGCAAAAAGAGAAAGTTTGCCTCTTCTTAAGCTTTCGTGTTAGTCTTGGCTACAGAAGCTACAGAGTGTCACACAAGTCTTGCTAGTAGTAACAAGTCACTAAACCATTACATAATAGAGACCCAGAGCCAACCTAGCAGCTGGTAGCTGGTTTCACAAACCTTTCTTTACAAACAGATAAATCCTGCCCCAATTTAACAAATGTACAAGTACCTACTCTTGCTACAATGTATTTGGACATGTGAAGTTATGGCTGTATATATATACTAAGGGCTCAAGATATACACTGGTAAAGATGTAGCAGTGCTTTCTCTTTCAATGCATAGAGTCAAAGTACATAGAGTGGGTCGAAGCTTGTTTTGCTTGACTGGTTTTCGCGGATTAGGATTTAGACTTGGATTCAGATTCGGTTTCAGTTTGGGTTGTGCTAACCGTTTCACAATCGGTGTCTCGTCTTGGGTCGTCTGCTTTTTGGCTTCGTCTTCGTTTAGTCATATGTACCGTACGTGTCAGGTTAGGTTCTTAAACGGTGTAACAAATAACATGTACAGCCCTAGTATGTTTTGTGTGTGAAAGGAAAGCATTAGAAACATTTGCTTTCTTCAAAGTGAAAGTATGATGAAAATGTACTATTTACATTTTTTAAAAAAGGAACAAACTTTCCCCTACAGTTGCCCTACTTTTACCCTACTTTGCCCTATTTTTTGATTTTCGCTGTAATCCCACTGAAAACTCTTTCGTTTGACCTTGTTTGTGTAAGTTACCTGAATTAGGTGTCGACTTTAACTCCCCTGACATGGCATCAAAATGAGCTCCCTTTTTTGGAAATTTTTTACTATTAACTTCGCTCTTTGTAAACGATTGTACAAAAATTAAAGCGTAAAATAAATTATTGGTGGGTTATTTTAATTCGAAACTTTCTTTGGGAATTTATGAATTAAAAACACACTTTCCAACTTTACAATAACTCAATATTGTTGCCCTTAAAGAATTTTCGAATTTAATTTTGCAACTTTTCGAAAAAAATATGAGCGGCGTTTCAGCAAACTTTGCATTAATTACCGATTGCAAATATATTGGACTTTTTAAATTGAAAATTTTAATTGGCACTGATTTCAACTTTTTGCACTATCTGATTAAATATATTACACAAACTTTCTAATAAATATATGTTTACATTACGTCCCTTTACTAAGGAAAGTCAGTAGAGCATGAGGTATTATTAAAGCTTCCAATTTAATTGGAATTTTTCATGTGTGATTAATAATCCCCGAGTCTGTGTCAGCAGTACCTGAATCCATATTATAAGTAATTTTATTAAGATGTTTACTTAGAGCTTCGTTAGAGCCTAATTAGTGCCTAATTAGTAATAAAATCTGCTAATTTAATTTGCTTCCTAATAATCTCAAAATTAAGAACCGTTCCTAAGAAATCCCCTAGATTTTTCAACACTAGCTTGCCGCTTGTAATTATCCTCCTTTCACTCTTAGAATTAAAATATCTTTCTGAAAAATTCAGGTGGCAAACTTAATTTTTAGCTTGAGTGCGAATGACACCCACGTAATTTTTGCAAGGTTCATATATTTTCATAATAATTAGTTTTTGCGTTCAGATTTGGCTGAGTTTTGGTTGGTTAATCGCTATGGTACGGTATCCTTGTTCTGTATTGTTATTCCTGGATAGGATAGTCCAGCCAAACCAAAACCAAAATATTAGCTTCAACGTATACACACCAATCATAGTACTAAGCAAATGCCCATGTATACAGTTAATACCGAAGGTTTTAAACTTAAGTATACATACATACATAAATTCATAAATGAAACAGCGCCGATTCTAGCTCTATAAGCAGAAGCAAAAATTATACTTTATGTATACTTTACACGATACGGTTAACTATACACCATAAGGGTCTGTGCAAAAATGACACATTCCTCTTCCAACGATTAGATTTCTTTACAAAATATTGCTTTTTTCAAAAACACTTCCTAAAAACTATATTTTCTAAAAACTAATTTCACTACACCTTTTAATATTCGCATGAATTTTTTGAAACGGTTATTAATGGTGTTTTACATGTTAGTTCTCACAAATCGTAATTTGCAATTTTGACCTTTCTGAATGTGCTAGTATCTAGTTTAATCATTTTTTAAAATGGGAATCACTAGTTTTAACAAACTTAACGCCACTTATTTCCGATTTGAATTTTGATAACAAATATGGATGACAGTTGTAAGTCGTTTCCAGTAACTGGGAAAGGATAGTGTTAAAGTGGCTAAAAAACTAATGACCCAAGAAAATTTTTGTTTTAATCTTTTGAAAAGAAAAAAATATAAGTCTTTTTAAAAATGGTCATTTACAATTTTGAACTTTTTGAAAGTGTTATAATTCCTAGGTTTATCTATTTGTAGGGGTAAATTTCTAGTTTTAATCCTTTTGAATGGGAGAGAAAGACACACTTTATTCAAACAAACAAAGCCGACACTGTCCTCCATTGAGGATAGCCCTGCGGACTCAGTATAC
>JAQFZC010001960.1:0-25751 GCA_034695205.1 Dicyrtoma fusca | reverse complement strand
AAAACGGTCAAAACTAGTAAATAACGCTTTTTCAAAACGGTCAAAACTAGTAAATAACGCTTTTTCAAAACGGTCAACACTAGTAAATAACGCTTATATATTATGATGATAATGATATTATATATTATAATATCATTATGTGGACTTGGGACATAAGCTGAGACTGAACTTGGGACACATTGCAACTAAGCATACACTGGACTTGGGACAAATTGCATTTACACAGACGATATGTAATTACGTAGGTGGGTTCTTTAGGGTAGCCCCGTGTTGTTGTAGCTGGTGTTGTTTTGCTCAATATGTGTAAACATATTATTGTGTTGATGCCCGGGTTGAAGTTAAGACTGTTGTGGCTGCGGAAGGCTTTCTATGTCAGGATTCACGGTGGAAAGTCTCATCGATTCGGTTAGAGCGTGATGAATCGTACTTCGGATCTGTGAATGTGCAATCAAATGAAATGGGGAACCTGTTGGAACATCTCAAGTCTCATTTACAGACTAACACGTAATACATCACAAGTCTAGGTGTACTAGATGATGGAAGTGGGAACGGGGAACTGTGAACCGCGGGGAAATGTCTTTGTTCTGCTATGTATGTATGTATGTACAACTATAATAGAGACAGCTTCTGCATATCTGCCGAAACGGAATTCATTTAATGTTTCTGCCCTACCAGCTGGGCACATAATGAAAGTATAGGTACCTAATAGATAGGTAGGGATGTAGTATGGTTGACTGTCTCTGCTACCTACCTTTTGGTTCCTTTCCTACCTATAGTAGGTCCCTACCTTAGCCAGTGCAGAGGGATGAGATAGAGTTGATGTTAATGATGTTGATGATCACAACACTCAGCCAAGAAACTAAAATTAAAAATAGCCAAGTGGTTTACTTTTTGCTCTGATTTGTGTAAAAAAATTCTTAATCCGTGATGATCTTCATAACCATACGATTACATGGAGTCCAACCCTTTTTTTTCTTCCATTTTATTATGTTTACTCTGTCTTTTCTTTACGATTTAGTTTTTTGCTTGTCAACCCGTCCTATGCCATTCCATTGTGTGCCCTGCCCTGCTTTACTCTGAACTTCTGAACCGCCTTTTTGCGTTCTTCCTCTCATCTACGACTTCTACCCATATCGGGTTTCTATATAGAGGCACCCTCCTTCCACTTGATCTCTCAGTCACAACTTCGACTTGAGCTTGAGAACTTCTTAATCAGCTTCAACATTTAACCAAAGAAATAAAGTCTTCCCCACTGAGTATACAGAGACAGAGAGAAAGCCTAGGAAATAACTTCCACTGTTTAGCAAAGTAAATTTCGAAATTTTATTTCACGTCTCAAAATTTGAGAAAATTTAAAAGTCAGCTAGATATTCTGTGAGAGATATTTGAGAATACAGCACTTTTTTCTGTCGTGATATTGACAGCAAAGCGATTTACTCAAGAGCAAGAGAGACAGATTAAACCTTCGAGCTTATTTTCACGTTTTTTCTGAGAATCCAACAAGTAACTACTACAAAGATCAACATGCCTGGTGGACGAGCTTACGATTATTCGGTAAGAAAGCAATTGTACTCTCGTATTGTTGTAGCCTGTCTCAAAATTTTGACGCTGAAGCATAGATTGGGGCAAAGTGACTTGAAAGCGTTGTGGTATACCTGTAGGTCTCTATCTACACTAGGGATTTAGGTAGCTGCATACTACTACATACTACTAGTGCCTAAAAAGTATTCTCTCCACTGGATTGGGGCATAGTGTAACAACCGCGTAATCTAGGAGTTTTTCATGTACCAACATCAAATTATACAGTGGTACTTAGACACAGAATTATTTAGTAAATAGCAGACTGCAGGGTTTATTCGGGTATCTCTTTAGCTGATTTTATTCAAAATTCAATTTCACTTTTAAAAAAGAAAAGCTTTTTCCGTGGAAGAAAGAGAAAGCACAACTTTCTACATTTCTCTGCAAGCCGTTTTGGCATTGATAAATTCGACGCACTTACAGAATTTGGCAAAGCCATTTATTTGCTTCTACGAAAGTTGTCTTCGTGTTTTCTCCATTCTTCTGAACAGTACATTTTACAGATACATGCTTACCTAATTATGTATACTGTAGTTTGACAAAGATCTCTGTGTCATTTCACACTCGATAAACGCAACATACACTTTCAATTGTTCTAACCGTCGCCTTTGTCTTAAGGATTTTCGAAGCTAAGAGCGAATGCGAAGTTTAGTTTGCATTTCCTGAATTCTTAAACACGATCCACTGAACAGTAGAAACAAAATTTAGTTACTCACTGGATATACACATCTCGTTTGTTCTCTACTTTCATTTCCTCCTCTATCTAATTTTACCGTTTTTTGCTTCAATAACATCCCTTTGTACTGCGGTATGAAAACTTTAGCTGCTTAGTAATTTATATTAGTTCATGGAACCCTTATTCAAGGGTGTAGATTCATAAGCAATTCTAAATAAAGCTGAGCAGAGAACACACGAGATATCTACCAGTCAGTTACTAGTTACAAAATTGAAACGGTCGTAAGATTTACTATAATTATATCGCATCCCATTTTTAAGCGGAAGTTTAAAAAAATATTTTTATTTTATCGCAAAAACTATGGATAAAATAGTGTAGCACACTTGAAAAAAAAAATAGACAGCGCATAAAGTCAGTAACAATGAAATATAAAAATGAATAAACTGTCTGTCTTTAGGCTCCATTCTTCGGTGGTTTCACCTGTGCTCCCCCTCCAGTGAACACTACCCGGGCAGATCGTGCTGGCGGGTATGCCAGTTCCCGTGCGGATTCCATTCGTAGCAACAGTCGCCAGTCCAGTTTCACACGCTCCGATTCCGCGTCCAGTCAAAATGGTGGCTTCACCCGAGCCGACTCATTGACAAACCGTCCACCATTGACCCGAATGGAATCCCTTGGACGCTCCAAAGCTCCTCCAGGAACAGTCACAACTACCAGTGAGTACAGCATTGGCTCCGACGGCCGTCCTTCTCACTACTCATCCACAACCTACAAGTCCCCCTACGGAAATAACTATCGCACCTCATCACACTATTAGATTACTCCAAGTATTTTTATTTTGGAAGCGCAATGAAATGTTCATAATGGAAATATCTCTACTAAATATTTCTCACAAAATATGAACACATTTCATTTTCCGTCTACTTCTACTTCAATCTGCAATGCAGTGCACTCGTCGTGACTCTACGTATAGATAATAATTATGTATATGGTGCTATATACTTACTTTCTAGTGTAATGTTTTATTTAGTCTGTGTGTTTGTCTGTGACCGCAGATGGCTGTCTCCTCAACTTATACTTTATGCCTTCCCTCCGAACTCCCATAATAGTTGTAAATGAAATGTAAATAAGATTTAAAAGTGCATCGTGCATTGCAAGATGTAGCTTACTCCCTTTTTACACATATCTTTTTCGCTCGTAGGTAGATACATATTATTTAACAATGTAGACTGTAGATACCTAAAGATACCTACCTAGGTAGGTATATAAGCATAGGTAATTCATAGTGAATATCAGATTTACAGATTTAGTTAGTCACCTTCCTTCCTCCTGTATCTGTATCACTACTTTTTCTTGAAGACTTGTCAGTTATGCATGAAAGACATCCACATTGAAGACAGCGGTTTATTCCCTTCCGTGTAATTTAATTATCCTATGATGGCCACTCAAATCCCATGTGCTCCTCACCAATCAAAATGTCTTGCATCCCTACACCCGGGAACTATTATGACAGTTCATAGAAGTTTCCATGACGGTGGTGTCAAGTCGAATGAATGACACGTGCATGCAGTCAAAGTGTACGACAGTTGTTGAAGCGATGCCAATTCAATTTAAGACCTTAGTCATCAAACTAAACTAAAGGAAACCAAATCAAACCCTTTAGGTTAAGTAAAGCTACAATAATGATAATTAAATATCCTACTAAATCTAATCCTTGTACTGCACATACTCTTGTCTCAACTCAACATGTTTAACTGGACTTTAATTATATTCAATAAAGCCAAAGGATTGTTCATGTACAAAATGTGGTGGGTCCCTCAGTGCTTTTTTGTAATTATTTTACGGGAATTTCCAGGTTTTGTTTTCATACTACACTAAATGACATCGCATCGTTAAAATCCACTGTGATTTACTGGTTACTACAACATTATGCATTAACAAGGCAAACGGGATCATATATTTCATGTATTGGAACGGAAGTTGGAGATTTGTTCTGCACGGTCATGCATCATTTCGGTATAAAATATAGACAGATGAGTACGTTTAGTGGCTGCAAACAGACACTTGGCAGCTTGTCAACCACTGAAACGTTTAACTGAAAGGAAAGTGACAGCGCACTTGAGATAGAAATGCAAGTATGAAACTAGACAGTCACAGTACGAGAAGTCACTGCTTTCATGCTTCTTCGTGATCTTTAATCTTCGGGTCGATGTCGGTACTTCCAAAAGAAACGAAGATGCATACAAACACAAACGTAACGTCCGTAACATTCATCCTCGGATTCGGATAAGTTTCTTTTGCTTTCTGTAATCCTGTGCCTCACCGAATTACATACGTGTGCATGTAAATAGTGTCTGTATTCTTACATGAAGAAGACAGGCGGTCGTTTTTTTGATTATTTTTTGCATTAAACTACAACTTGGCAAATTAACGTATAATTTATGAGCGTAGCCAAATCATCACGCAGGTCATCTGTAAGCAAAAGTATCCCTGTCGGTTATGTTATAAACAGAAAATGGAAGCGTACAGGTACTTACTTAAATAGGTACTTTGTGATGGATCAAAAAAAAATAAAACAAAAATAATTTTGCATTTTACTTTTAGTTTACCTACATTTTACCCAAGTGACCTGAGCCACTAATACATCCCCTTAATTGGTATAATTACATAATTGCACCCATAATTGTGGTAACTCTAGGAGCCTTTAGCAGACAAAACAATAACACATAATAATATGATGCAGGTTAAAATGACATGCGGTTCCCATCGGGAATAACAATACGAACATTTGAAGCATGTTCTACTCATTTTAATAATTTCCGGTGCTGTTATCTAACAGTTATTAAAGGGAAGAGTGGTTCATTTTTTCTATTGTTACTTATCACTGCATAAATAATGTAGCATGTCCATTGCTGGCGTGTCAGTTAAACGTTGAATAGAATGCAGAGAAGGGCGACATATCCTATACTTGCCCCTACCATGTCAGTAGTGCAATCATTGAACAAACAACGACGAAAGTTGTTCCCCTTTAAAATCATATGCATTTGCAATATTATAAGCTCATTAAATTTAAAGTTTACAGGCAAATTCTGAATGCTAATTACGCACACAAACTGCGTACTCCAGTACTGAAAATGACTGAAAATGTTGGTGTTTACACTTAAGACAGCTTAATTGGAGCATTGGCTTTTCATAAAAGTAAACATTAACATGTTATAATATCTATGATACGGTCATTATTTCTTGTCATCACACCTATGAGCTACTCCCCTAACAATTAGATACCTCAACGGTCAAGTGGGAATTTATTTAATTGATAGGTTAAAAACAGTTTTTTCCAATGGTCTGAATTCATTATTATGCAGATACTTAATAGTATAATAGCTATCCTCAGTGTTCAACAGACAATAATACAATAAACAAAAAGCAATGCGTAAAAATGATCATAACGACGACTGCCTGTGCCTCTGTCTGTCATGTCACAAATGTTACTTTTGCGGAATAAAAGAGAATTTCTGAAAAGACGACCTTGATTTTGTGCTTTCATAGTTTTGTATAAATACCTGCGTGCCGATTCAACTGCATCGGCAGTTTCAGTTTGAACTGAATTTGCGACTTACTTTTAAATCCTTAATCTGGACATTCTACTATACTTTTAACTAACATCAAATTCGGAGAAAAACAAAGGGAATTTAATCGAAACGGATTGCATAATGAACCCTCTGAACGTATTTAGTCCGCAAGAAGTTGAGGCTCTGAAGCAGGTAATTTTTTTTAAATCTGTTTTTAGACAGTCAATTCAAGATTGCTATAACTTTATAAAACTAATTACAGGTTAAAACTTTATTTTATATTTTTTAAATCAGTTAATGTTTTTATTATTTTTAATTGTTACGTAATTCCAGCTTCGTGAACACGTGGGTGATCTGGGTTTGACCGAAGATGATTTTTATTACGTCAAATGGCTGAGAGGTAACGCGTATAATATACATGTTCTGATTGGAAAAATCAGCTCAAAATAAATGCCGTAAAACTCCATATAATTCCCCGCTGTGGCCTGCAGGCTCGGTGTTTAATAAGGGAATTATTCAAGGGTGGGTGGGTGGGGGGGGGGGAATAACACTAGGTAGGGAATAAGTTCTTGCTGTAAGAATTGGATGCTTCATTTAACAAAATTAAACAAGCTGATGAATAATATGGAGTTTTACAGGGCACGTCTAGACGTCTATGTAACATTAAAATCAGAAGCAAAAAATTATAGCAAAATATTACACAAGGGCAAAATAGGCTTTTAGGCTAACAGTAATACCTACTTGTATTTATTTTTCTCAGCACGAGATCTCAATGTTAAGGCTGCAGAGGAAATGCTGAGAGCTGTAAGTTGAAATTAATTACGACAGTGAATACGAGAAAAAATTATAACTACATTTTTGATTTATTTTACTTCAATAACTAAAATGTTAGATTTTAATATATTTGGAATAGTCGATGAAATGGAGAAAAGACAACAAAATCAGTGAGGTGTTAGCATGGAATGCTTCAGAAAAATTCCAAGCTGATTTCGTGTATGACTTGAAGGGCCTGGACAAAGATGGCTGTCCAAGTGAGATATTATTTACACTTATAAATTAATTATGCTTCTTTCCTTAATTCGTCAGCTGCTCCATAAATTAAGGGGATCGGGCTTTTACTTCGCTTAAAACACGTCATAATCATTGCATAATTTCTGTATAATTACTTGTACTAAGTTGCTATTGTGCCTTACGGGAAGTGGGACGTACGCAAAGCTGTTGCAGCGGGACTAAAGGATGAATACCTTCGTTACTTTGATCAACTGTGTGAAAGAGCCCTGGAGATCATGAAGAATAGCAACAAAAGCAGACCAGCAAATGATCCAGTCACTCAGCTCTTTGTCATTTGGGATTTGGACGGATTTTCCATCAAGCAAATTACAACAAGAGGAAGTAAGTTTTAGAGAGTAAGACTGTAGAAGCAAAGCTCTTTACTATTAGAACAATAATATATTACAACTGTTTTTGGAATTATCGGTATTGGTCGTGAGTGAATTCATGGAGATCGTATTTTCATATCTGAAAACTCTAAAAAGCAAACTGAGATATATATCCATCCATTTATTACAGGCTATGCCGCATTTTGCTTTTAGCCCTAACTGGATTTACCTCATTTGGCCTATTAAAAGACGATATTTTCATTTATTACTATCAATCAGCAATTTTCTGGAATACTAGTTTGTAAATTAGACCATTTATCCAGTTCACTTAAACATGTAATACGTAATTATACCATTCTTTTGAAACGTCAAACGCTCTTCATTGAACAACAGCGAATTCTCATTGCATTGTTCACATGCGTGACATGCAAACGATAAGCATTATGCCATAAATGAAACAAAACAAAAACTTTCAAACAGGTAAAGGCTATTCCCTATTCCCAACGAACCATTTTGAAATACAAAATAACAAAGACTATTTCCCACGACGGTACGACTGCCTACTCACTGTCCTCAAATGACAATTCTATTTTTAATATCTCTAATTCGGATTATCATGTTGTGGGGGTTGCAACTAAATCGACAAAATGAAATAAATTATTACTCATTTCATTCGATTTAACCTTATACAACATGTCAAACTGTTTGCAGCTGTGGATGCAATTCTGGAAGGAGTTAAACGCATGGAATCCAATTACCCAGAGATTTTAAAGACCTCCTTCGTAGTTAACGGTATGAAAACATAATTATCTTTAACTTGATTTTATGACGTGGTATGCTCAATTAAGTAAGTACAAATTAAATGGTACACGTTTCAATTAACATTTGCAAATGAAACTATTTGTAGCTCCAAGAGTGTTCTCTCTACTGTTTGCTTTAATAAAGCCTCTCTTGACCCCGAGAACTCTGGAAAAGGTTCAACTTTACGGAACAAGTGCGAATAAATGGAGGGCTGGCCTGTTAAAGCACATCCCTGCAGATCAGCTTCTCCCAGCTTATGGCGGCACTCGCTCACCAACAAAAGATGTAAGTCCCTACCTAATTACTTGCCCTGATTTATTACTTGGTTTTTGAAAGAGATAGGAGGTGTGTGTACATTTATTTTTCCACTAAAGCAAAAAACAAAAAAGGCTGATGAAAAAGGATAACCGTATCGGTAAACTAGTCGTTTTCACGCAAGTCTAGCATGTCAGTAGACTAGACGACATACTTTGTCTCGTAAACTACGATTTGTGCTTTTGCCAAAAATTAGTTTATACTTTTATTAAACGTACATATTATTTTATAACTCAACGCAAAGCAAGCCTTGTGATTCTATACCATAACCGCAAATCCCTCTTTATGTGAAATCTCAACTCTGTAACATTAAATTTCTTTCAACCATTAAAACATAAACTGTTGTGTCATTTTTGATTTCGGATTTGGTTCTTGGTAGTTTCTGGAGATGAAAGGAAAGAACACTGGTAGTGATGAAACGGGGGATGATGAGATGTGCATTGTGACAGTTGACGCGGGTGACATTCTTAACATCGCGTTGGATGTTAAGCACGCTAATTCGACCTTAAGGTTAGTAACACCAAAATTCTATTAATAGAGTTTGTATTGCTATGAATTTATTATTTTCATTAGGAATGCATCCCTCTAACGTAATTGTAAAATTTTAAAGGAAAAATGAATGGCTTGTAATATTTCCAGCTGGAGTTTTAGAACAGACGATTTCGATATCGGTTTCGGGCTTTATTTCAAGGATAATGAGCAGATTTTTAATCATGACCGTCTTGATTCTCATGTCACTAAACAGGAGGGGTCCCATCTGTGCTCTTCAGCCGGTCGATGTAAGTGGCTAGTTTATTAAGTTATTATCTCGTTTTCTTGTGCTTCAACTGAACAAACTCAGATTATAATTCTTTATACTGTCTAATATGAATTTTCCTTCGATACTTTTTCGGGATTTAGATACACTGGCGTTTAATAACACTTACAGTGTGGTAAGATCCAAGACGCTGTACTATATGGTCTCTGTCACATCACCCGAGCAGGATGACGAAGATGTGTACTGAAGAAAATTTGTGTAATTGTAATAAACACCTATTTACTCGTACAGTAAGTTATTACAAAAAAAACGTATATTTCTAATCTGTACGGTATAATACGGATAATTCATTTCCTTAATCCATGTAGTATTCCTGGAATTCCTTGTCCAGAGGATTTTTAAGTATGCACATGCAGGCATGCAAATAATAAATTCTTACTTTAATGCCTGTACAAGTTTGTGTACTGTGACTGCGAGCATTAGTGAATCAATGTCATCCAGAGATAATGATGCATCAAACGTCGTTAGACTTCCAAAACAATACATATTAATCGAACACCACGGTCGGCGTAAAAAAATATCTATTAAATGTAACGCCCTGCGGTCTGCACCGGGCACTGACATACTCGTAATAAATGACATAAAGGCCTGGATGTGCTTAGTTTTAGTGGCTTCCTTACTTTAGTGGTCAAATTTTTATTCTCTTGAAACAACTGAAAAACTTTGATTTGCACCCTTACAGTGGTTGCCATAATCTAGTAGCCTTTAGTTTCCCCTGAGGCTCCGCGGAACCTTTTCGTACATACATAATGCACTTTTCAGACTGAATATTATTTCTGCAGTATCTAGTTTTTGTGCTAAAGCATACATTTGACAAGTGTTTACACTTAAATGATAATCTGAAATGTCTCAGCTATTTTAAAACCAATGAACAAAGTAAAAGCTTCTTTTGAATGTTTTTTTTTGAGCTGTGAAAAGCATGACCTTCGGCAATACTAAGAGCGTCCTCAGTCTCGTCAGAGGAAAACTGAAATATAAGTAATTATAGGCATTGTAGATTAGGTATGTATATGCGTTCATGAAAGAGAGTGCAGGGCAGAGCATCTGTAGTAGGGAGATGAATGATAAAATGCAAAAAACTATGCATTTCAATACCGAAACGATGACTTTCAACTTTCAGTATAACTACGTGCTAAAAATTATTTCTTTACTTATTCCTTTTAGTTTTTTCTACGGGACACTGGGTAGTTTAGCTTTCTAGATACGACAAAATAAACGGTACGTACGATGCTCGGCAAATACTGCAAAAAACATTGTTCCCTCTGCCAGTGAATTGACATTGCGTGTGGGATTTTAACCTTTTGGGATCTAAAAAAAGTTGTCAACTGTCACTTATTATTATCTATACATTGGTGGTTCGCGACACTTTATACTTACTGGGTTCCAGTAGCATGCTTCGTTTTGCAGAATTTATTTCACTTGTGTTTCGGTATTTTTGAATTTGATTCAGCTACGATTTCGTATTGTAATGGTGAGGATTATTATTAGTTCTGGTCGGGTTTCAAGGTCATCCTCTATTTAAAATGATTTCTTCCTTCAATGTAACGATCATCATGTTCACAGCTTACCGTCGCTATTCAATGATTTGAAGATGTTCTACGGGTGCAAAAAACGGCAACAAAATTAGTAACAGTCAACGATACTTATGCATGGTTAATGGTTTAGTTTAGGTTGGAAAATACATTTCAGCTAGTCAAGTGTCCATAAAGCGCACTGCCTAACACTAACTTTTGTCTTGATAAACGAAGGACGTTTTTTTCTGTGCATTGTGCACAGAGGACAAAAAATAGGCAATTTAAAGTAAATATCAATCCAAATAGGTACGAGCGTATAATGAGCCCGGAGTCTCCAAGAATACACGAAAAAATGTAAGTTACAAAGAATAAATTGCAGGAGTAGTTGATTAAATCTTTCAGTTTATCCATTGCAATTCAACCTGAAACTTATTATTGGTCTCGAAGAGTAAATACAAAATAAGAAATGCACATGTTTCCACATAAAACTTTGTTTCTGAGCCTCAGTTCCTTCGTGTTGGCCAGTGTACTGATTTCTGTGCACGGTTTCCCGGGTAGGGACAGGCATAACGGCCATGGACGACCGCAAACAAGCAAAGTATTTCAGTGAGTGCAATACGTTGATTAATTGCTACATTAATTTTTGATTGTAAGATTTCGGACGGCGTACATCCGTATCTGTAAAATTCGTTCTTATCTTTTGTTTTCAGAGCATGTCCGGTGAACGAACGTTATCACCGAGAAACTGATCAATGTTATCCATTAAAACTCCAGGGACCATGTGGAGAGAAAATGATGTTTAGTCAAGATTCTAAACGTGCTGATTACGGAACTTGTGAATGTCAAGACCATATTGGGTGTCAGTACTGGCCGTTTACCTACTGGGAACAAGAGAACCGTTGTTACCCGCTGTTTGAAAGGGTAACTTATTTTCAGTTTACAATTCTACACTATAAATTCCCTGATACAGAGGAAAAGCTTCCGTTAAGTCAAGTTTGACAGCTTTATTATTGGATTTTTTTCTGCCCATGCAATGACAGTAACAAGAAAAACATATTATTGGGCGTCTTTTCGCACTTGTGTATTTTAAGAGGAATAAACTTGATTACGTCTAGGGATGGCTACTATTCAATTACCAGGCTAAAAGGGAATTTGGAGAATTTGAACATTCTAAAAAATTCCGGGAATTGATAATTAAGGGAAAATATGAAATATTCTCTTTTTTGCTGTTGGAAATATTCGCTAAGGAAAACACATTAATTTATGGAATTTCTCGGAAAATTGGGAGTTTTAAATTGCCCAGTACGACCTCTGCAATTTAATTCTCGAAAATAATTTGATCATGAAATATTAACAACGCATAACTGCATTATTAAGGTAGTAAGCCTTCCATAACACATACATGGAGGTAAAGTAGTTAAATATAGTAATTTGCAGTACTCTGAGATTTAAAAATATAAACTCCCAAAGTTCTGTTTATTCTCTGTGTATAAATTGTAGAGTTTTGAACCTTGGAGATTTTCAGGACAAAACTGGTATTTATTGGAAATGTATGGTAGTTTTAGTATGCCCGGCTCAAAATGGGAATTTAGCTAACCATAAGCGTCCAATTAAGCTACATAACAATAAGTTATAGACGTTAAGAAACTGACAACTTAATTTATTTTAGGGTCCATGCAAAGAAAATGAATGGTTGGTGACCCCTCAACGCCCTGGTAAACAGAACCAGCCACGTGGTCGAGATCGCAATTCTAGACACCATCATAACGAAGATGCGGCACAGGCTAAAGTGATTCTTGGGGTATGTCAACCACGTGAGTGTCAAAATGAGAACTCAGGGTCACAGAACATGTTCTTTCACAAAGGCAACTGTTACGAGTCGGAGACACAAGGATTTTGCTCCACGGACCAAGAAAGGATGTACTTTACAAAGGGGTGCGCGGAGCCCAAATGCTTTGCGAAACCCGTTCAAGCCGAAGCTTGTGCTGCAAAAAATCTTGGTGGTGGCACTATTCAACAAATCATAATTGCGACACCAGTTCCACCAAAAGTTTTAACTGCAACAACTCCATCTCATCCTGTTCCCCGTCCTCCTCCTCCCACTCAGCCAATCATGTCTCCACCTACCGAAACAGAAAATTCGTTTCCTAAACCTGAAATAAAAACATTATCAAAATCAAGTATTCCGTGCAGTTCTAACGCACGATTGAATCCTGACGGAAGCTGCCAAGCCGGTGTAGTGCTTTAGCTGCTTCAGATTAAAAAAGAAATCATATCTCCAAAACAACTATACTAAATACACTTATTTTAAACATTTTTAGTTTATTCAATCATTAAAATCATTACACACGGGAAAATTTAAACAGAAAAACCTGTCTAAATTTCAGTAAGTCTGTAATACAGTACAGCTGTACAGTAATGAGTAAAATACAAAATAAAAAGGAGCATGAAAGGGTGAATTAAGCATTACTAATATAATATGCAACTGCTTACCTACATACAATCCTAAAAAATTAATTCAATGCTCAAATATATCCCAGTCGAAACAACGCCAACGGCTGGCCCAGTAAGAACTTTTAAGCCCAAAAATACTGACCATACAAAAACAAGCTAACTTTACGGCATTACAGCAAAGCATATTGGTAAAACAGTGTGAATGAACAATGAACATGAACAATAATAACAACGTAGTATCTAAAAGCTTCATGGGAGTGAAAGTGTTTTCACTCAAAATTGGGAATGATGTCCTGTGGATTGACAGCCAAGCACTTTTCATCAGACGAGTCATATGGACTGACCATATCATAAAATTCCCCCGTAACGGGAACGTCTACGTATGTAAATTTTCCCTCGGAGTAATGGACTTGGGCATTAGTAGGGTTCCACCCGGCGGCGCTGTGAATGTCCACATGAGCGACGTTATTCTGGTATGGACGATTTTCTACAGAAGGCAAGTCATAGAAAACGCTATCGCGAATGTCAGCAGGCTGGGTACCAGGGAATTCGAAACCCTGAAACGATAACTGATTTGGTATGCCATCAGTATTTTCAGAATCCGAATTCTCAGTTGTACTGAGCTGCGTCTCGCTGGAATTCTGCACAATTGCTCCCCATAAATATCCGTCCCTCTGGAAATCACAATCCCAAAGGGCACGATACTCGACGAAATTTGGAGAAACTTCTCCTTGGTCCATTTCTATTGCCCATGTTTTGAGTTGCTTAATTTCTTTCCGCAGAGCCTTATTCTTGAGTTCAGCATTGTCTACCAGGGATTCTAAATAATCGTGACGAAGTTTCTTCCTTTCTCGACACTCTCGGGCAATCTGCCGATTTTTATTCAGATGTTCAACTGCAATTTAAAAATATAATTTGCACCACTTAAAATAAACAAGTACTTAGATAAGTAATAGTAATGACGTAACGACTCTTCCGTTTTTCTATTTACCTCCTTCCATTTCCAAAATGCCAACTCACCCATCGAACTACAATTTCAAAAGTATGTATGTACGCGGGAGTACTCTTCAACTCCATTTTGATAGTGCCTGAAGAAGAGCAAGGCTCGAAACGTTGCACTTTACAATCGTTAAAAAATTACGAATTATCTGCATTTATCATTCAAAAGTGACCTCAAAAACTTGGTGAGTCCTACCCTTAACTTGACCCTATAAGTACTTAGATAAGGCCGAAGTCAGGGACTCGTATTAAGATAGTTGTTTTGTTTAGCTGGAGGTGGGCCCAACAGGGTGGACATCACCTTCAGTCACGTACTTTCGGCTATTTTCAGCCGATCTCCATCAAGATTTTTCACAAATTCGGCTGGTATTAGCTAATAATCGGCCAAAAGTAGCTTACGAAAATTAACTAAAAATACATAAAGTAGATTCAGCATATTTTGAAAACGTCAAGGATTTCCTTCAGACGTTAAGGGTATATACTGTTGGAATCCTTGGTAGCCCCAACGCTGTCAGGTCTGAGGGTACAATCGCCCTCTGACTGGAAACAGTCTTTTTTCGATCCGACTGTGCCACTGTGCGTTATTCCCGCGTACGATTTCCTATTGTCACGGCTAATATGTGCTGTGAAATCAGCTCTTTTCAGCTGGCTACATGCAAAACACCGTCATTCAAAAATGTCCAAGCGATTAACGGAGAATCGGCTGGAAACAGCCGTCAGGTGTAAGCTAGATTTGGCTTGAGTTCTGCTGCTTACAGCCGGCAGCAGCTGAAATGAGCTGCGATTGAGCCAATACCAGCCGAAACTTCATAATTTTTAAACTTGATGGAGATCGGCTGAAAATAGCCGAAAGTACGTGATTTGACCCCTTCCCCCCCCCCTCCACAGCCCAAACCAGCTGAGTCGCAAAATCATGTTATAACGTGTTTTGTAGAGAATTGCATTGCGCATTGAGCACAGTAATTAGTTTTAAAATTGGTTTAAAAACAAAAAAGTTATGAACTAAAAACGAACTTTTTTATTTTTTAACCGATTTTATGTCCCATTCTGTATAAACATACCTGATTTCGTATTTAGCATTAATTGGACGAATGTCAATTTATTTATGAAACCACACAGTATATGTTAGGATAGGATAGTGTGGATTATATGTGTGTATTATCAATTCAAAGGACATAAAAAAACAAAATATAAATACCTCGCTTAGCGTTAGCATCATCATGTTTGCTTTCGGAGATGTTCCGGGTCCGCAAGTTATAATTATCCTGAGTCTGTGGAGGAAACTTGGCTGATGTCGCCCGATTCCTTTCGGTTCCCTGTCAAAGATACATATTCAATCCTCAATATCTGTTGCCATAAAAATAGTGCTATGTTATGAAAAATATTCCTAGTTTTTTGTTACTACGGTCCAATAATGGCAAATGCCCGTTCTGATCTCTCAAACCCTCGACCAAACTTCTAAACTACACTGGTGCTGCGGTGCGGTTCGAGATCTACCTTCAACATTTAATAGCGCATTATCAGGTACATTATTGTTAGGCCAAATACATATAATAAATTACTGACTGGATGGACATACCTTTGCTGTTTTCTCCGATTCCGATTTACGGACTGCCTTCTCCTTTAAACTGGTCCTGGTAGGGACTTCCAACACCGACTTCCTACCACGACCGGACTTCCGAACACTAGACGAACTCATCCTTCACTTTAGTTAAGTTGCACAAATAATTATAATCATCAATTATGCAGAAGCAAAATAATAAATTACTGACAATCCTGACATCGGATTCAGAGACTATCAGGCTATCACAACCACAACTTCGAACTTCCTTTGTTTCGAAACTTGACTGAATCTCATTGCAGTTTGGAGGGCAGGTAGACGCAGTTGTTTCGTTGTTTGTCGCAATGGCAAAATTGCATTGGAGGTCCTTCCAAGGCATCCCAGGAGTTGAGACTTGCTCATGGCGCCATTTTCAAAAATTAAAGTTTAATGGAGGGAGGGTTTAGGGCTTAAAATAAGGTAGGGCCGTGACCGAACGCCGTAAGGGGGCATTCATTAATTACGTTTACAAGTGATGGAGGGGAGTGGGGGGTCTAAAATCTACTAAATTGCATGTTAAAGCCCTATGGTGACAGGGGGAGGGGGTTCAAAATTCGGTGTTTTTGTAAACGTAGTTGATGAATGCTGCCTAACTAGTTGTGTATAAAGGTGTCAGCAAAAATGAATTAAAGGGGGGCTCAAGAATAAAATAATGTGACGAGGTGGCTGAAGAAGGCCTCGGCCCAACTATGTATTAGCCGTTTGTTGTTAAAACTTACTTGGTTCCAGCTTCCAACAGTGCCGCCTCCATAAGTCATAGTAGGAGCCGATACAGACGTAACTTGTGAATAACCCCTACGTTGGGATTTCCAGATTCAAACAGAAGCGATGCAGGGGGTTGTTCAAATATTACGTCAAAAATATAGTGTCAGTCGAGATTAAAAATCTCCCCATTATTTTCGCGAATGTTTTAAAACATGACCGCAACAAGTTGGTGGATCCGTAAAAGAGGCTTATCCTGCATTGCATGTTTTACGGACGATCCCTGACAATATGAGTACACTACCAAAGTAATGCATTGAGCCGAGTGTTCTAATAATTAAATCTGAAACACATCTCCACAGTTGCATTCAGGGCCTGTGCAAAAAATCCGTAACGTACGTACGTTATAGTAGCTTGCTGTCGGTGATAGTTTCAAAAAACGTGATGTAGCGTTACAGCGTTCTGTAGTAGTTTTGTAAATCGATACATAACGAACTTGAAGCTACCTATGTGCTTTAAGCGAATACCTTCAAGGTTTTAGTAAAATTAAATTCTTTGCAACAATGCGGTAAGAAAATTAAAGTGTGTTTGATCATCATAATTCTAAAATTCAAATGACGCTTTTTTGTAGGGGCACGTCCGCGTTACACCCCCCCCCCCCCTCAATTCATATTTCCGAGTTTATTGCCCCACACATTCCAGTCGTGTCACTGTAGGTTTGACATAGTCTTTTTAAAGGTCAGTTAACCCAAAAAAGATGTACGCAGCTCATTTTATGTGTCGCTTTTATGTTTGTCTACAACATAAACTTACTTGGTAAGCTATTCCGGACCATGTTTCAGGAAAATATTCCTTCTAATAATTTCTTCTGCTGTAAGGGTCATTGTCGTAAACTCGTAATTTCGTTATAATTTATAATAATATACAACTCATTTTTGGATTTATTTAATGAATTCAGTAAAAGTAGATGGGGCATGGATTCCTTAAACGTGATTTAATTTTTTTTTAAATGTCCTTTCCTTAGCAGGCTGCTCAAAGTTCAGCTAATTGTAAAATGGATTATATCGGCATAAGCTCTCTTTCATTGGTGCTCATGACAATTTGAATGAGGTTTTTGTAAATATCCATGTATGTTAGGGGATCCACCGTTAGAGCCACCATTATTTGTCATTTGTAATGCAATGCAACACAATATTACTTTATTACCTAGTCCACAATAAAAAGTACCTAGGTATACATGTGCGCAAGTGTACCACATTAGAATGATACTATTATGAAAAAATAAATGGACTTAAGCCAAATTGCATTTACACTCGCGTGACGTTAGATACGTAAAATGTCATTACATTTTGTCGCCGTGATGTTACTTGAGTCACTATAATGTGTTCGGGATTAGATCAGACAGATTTGATCTGTAATTTAATGTAAACAGGTACAATTACCAAACGTAAAGATGTACTAAAATATGAAAACGTTATTTATTTCGTAATATCGTAATATAATTAAGTATCTACGAATCATGTACTATTTACTACCTAGTAAAAAATGTTGTAAAGTCGGCCACTATTGCAAGAGAAACCTACATACATAATATACTAGTTTGTCAAACTAACATTAAATTACAGATAGGCGAGCTACGTATAATAGGTACCTACCTAAATCGACGACCCCTCAGGAGTGGAGACCTTGACTTTTAACGGGTTATTGATATTGCAATATTTCAAAAATGATTGTTTATGTGTATAGACATAAAATATTCTCGTTTTACCCCCCCATCCTCTAATCACATAATAATAATTATTATGAATCAGTATCAGTAGAGTATACATAGGTAGGTATATAGGTACGTCGCATACTGAACGAATCATTGAATTTTGAGTAATAACAATCATCATGAGTACGGTCATTCGTTTAAAGTAGGTATATCGGGTTGGCGTTAGGGTACCCCCGACCTTTTCAGCATTGTCTTTGTATCGAAATCCAAAGATTCTGACCATATCTGCAGAAGCCGTAAGATTAATGTGACAGTCTAATGTTCTAAAAAAACCATGAAGCCATGAACATGTATTTTTTTACTAATCCATATCCAACCTATAAAATATGCTTAAAAATTGTATGGTATAATATTTAGCACATCATTGTACCCAAATGTTCCCAAGACGAGTCTCGTTATGTGGTACCTGTCCTTAACCTTAATGCCTCTCTTTATTACCTTTTGTTTTAAGCCAAAGGCATTCTACAGATGTTAAACTCCTTTATTCGTACCGTTACATGCAATCATATACAACCTATGTATAACTGTACATTATAAGTACTATAACCCATAACTGCGTCAATTTAGACGAACAGTCCACTCAACAGATACATACTTAGGTATATGCAAAAAGGAGACTCTGTTTAAATGACTGAACTCGCGTACTTACAATCACTAAGTAGCTACAGTAGTACAGTGCATTGTATATTACAGGAATTGATTAAGGAGATACGAATGTACAGGTAGGTACTTCATCATGGCTACTACTTGCTCTCTCTTTTCCATTAAAATCCATATTGAACTTTAACCATTTAAAAATAAAAAAGTCCCAATACAGATATATGGACTATCTCTTTCATTTGGCTTTTACACGAAGGTTGATCTAATAAACTGACAGTGTGCACTACACTCCCTTATGTATTACTTACCCGTACTGACAGTTAGACGACGACTGTAGGCGTAGTAGGATAGTAGGACGTATTGCCATAACAGCAGGTGGATAAAATACTACTAAGTCGTTGGTTGCTATATGTAACGACAAAATAAGTAAGTTAGTCTGTTTTTTATATTAAAAATTACTTTCTGTAGCGTTATTTCTATTTTGATTTGTGGGAATACCCCAACATTAGTACTAGTGCACCCGACAGTGTAGGAACACAGTTCCACAGCATGCTTACAGGTACCTACATAAGTATTTAAAATATGTATACGCATCTATATGCCTAGTGTACTATGTAACTATTTCCCAAAAATAAGACACGCACGTGGGAAGATCGCGATGCATTGGATGATTACCTACCTTAGGTCTTTTTTGTTATTTCATTGTACTTTCATAATTTTGACGAGATCGTTGTCTCAAATGGTGACTAATTCATTTTCAAAATAGGACCTGGTTCGATTTATCGTGAAAGCATTTGCGTACTGTACACCTGACCTGTACACACTTTTTCTTTTTGTGCTGGCGTTATTATTTTTTTGTGCCTCTCATTCGTATGTAGTGCAGTACGGCAGTCTGTAGTTTGTGCCTGCTTTAGCATCATAAATATCTTACTAGTTAGATTATTTATGGGTGTACATACAGATCTTGTATAACATTTGCAGGTGTGTATGCATTGCATTGTTTTTATTAGGACCGCATAAAGCAGTGGGTAGTGACGACGGAAGTGGAAATCGGAAGTGGAATAAATTTATTCTGTCGAAACTTTGGCATTTCAATTACAGCTATGTCAGTGCAGACAGATAGGGGTAGCAGTACAATGCATGCACAATTTAGCTTGAGTGTACTTCTGATTTCTGATTTACCTATGTGCATATGTATGACCTACTACCGTTGCGTTGGTAATTTATGTAACCCGTAACCACCATCATAATGCTCCATTATTTTTTGTGTGTCTATGAATACTTAAAATTAATTTCTAGCAAGTACACTCTGAGATTCAGACTATTACCATTTGGAATCTTCTCTAATGTATGTATAAGAAAACACTAATGTATATGGCATGCAGTTTGAAGCCGTTGTATTAAAATTTGATAATTTCGAACTCAGGGGCAATGAATGCAAAGAGGTATATCTCTTACACCGTCATAAGGGATAAAAGAAAGACATATTTGATTTTGACTGTTGAGCAGTGACCAAATGTCAGGTGAATAAAATATGAGCTGCAATTAAATGTTGAACAGGTTCACAGATGGGCGACGGGACAGCTTAGGAGGACCACGAGATGACGATCAGGACGGCTGACTTTGCATGCTACGCTGAAAAGGAAGGTGAGACAATGTTTATGCAGAATATTATGAGACTCTGACTGTAACCTTATCACTTTCCATTTCTTTATGACGTCAACCATGTAAATATGTAACCATTACCCAATCCCACTGCTTTGTAATTTGGCACATATATAATTCTTTATGTACGGCAAACAAGACTAAAGGCACATTCTGATCCGTAGACAGCTGCAGTAAATGGAAGGAACCACAGTTAAATGTTGCTGATTGAATCCTTCTCAGTCTCCTATGCATAGTTATTATTTTGTGAGTTGAGGACGACGACACAAGACCAAAGACACGACGTGCAGGTATAGCTAGCCTGCCGGTTCAATTCTTGTAGATTGTAGATAGCAAAAAAAATTATCTAAATCCATTAGTTATGCCTCATGACTATATATTGTAATTATATTTTCAATTTCCCATCGTGTAGATATGTGAAGCCCTTCCACTGCAACTGCCACGGTGTTTAAAGTACGAATGAATGAATCTACATAGAAAGAACATACCGTGGGTGAAGAAGCATTGTGGCGCAAGTCCAGTCCCAGGTCCCAGCTTAAAAGCATTGTTATGCAAGTCCAGCGTCTCCTTAATGCCAGGTTGGCTAAGTTCAAACGCTCCTTTTTAGAAAATGTGTAAATATCAGTTTTACTATTTTTGACAGTTTTTACATTTTGAAAAGATGTAAATACGAGTTTTGACATTTTGAAAAGATGTAAATACGAGTTTTGACACTGAAAAAGTGTAAATACTAGTTTTGACATTTTGAAAAAGCGTAAATACGAGTTTTGACATTTTGAAAAAGTGTAAATACAAGTTTTGACATTTTGAAAAAGCGTAAATACGAGTTTTGACATTTTGAAAAATAGTAAATATCAGTTTTTGACATTTGGGAATAGGTTAAATGACGGTTTTACTATTTTAGAAAAGTTTGAAAGTGATATTTACACTTTTTGTAAACCCATAGCTAGGTAAGAAGCTGATTGTTGGGACTCGAGTCAAAATGGCATTAAGAGGCGCTTGCGATACAATGCGTTAAGCAGGGACTTGACTTACGTCACAACGCTTCTTCACCCACGGTACACGTAGGTATGGTATGGGAGGTCGAAATACATACGTCCGAGGCCACAGGTCATAATTTCCCATTGTATAAGGATGCTACACTAGAGACACAGTGTTGACTGTAATCTCAAACCAGCAGTGAATGTACGACTGACAATCTTTTTACTTTTACATACTAATGAAATCTGAACTTGCCATCTCGTTCACTCGTACTCTACAAGTAAGTACATTCATGGGTGCCTACATTGTTGTTGTTACCAGAAGGAAACATTTCCCCCCTGTCCACTCACAAGTATACACCGTGCTACATATACATACTACGTTGCGTTTGTGACTCTGTAGGACATGATGGCAAGTGCAAAATAACAATGTGCAAATTATGGAAGTGTACAAGTCTTTGTCTACATTTCTTGATCAGTTGCTTATGCTGAATGACGTCCGTAAGAGGAGAGACGGCGTCCAACATTTTTCATCAAATTGTCAATTGGGAGTGAGTTTGAATTGAGCCGTGTGTGTGTGCGTGTGTGATGTAAGACTGCAGTCTTCATCAGTCGAAGGTTGAAACATTGCAATAAGTACTAAAAACAGGAAAATATAAAAGTAAAACCAGTTCTTAAGATTGCATTTTTCTAAAACATCCTTTAATCTCGGACTAGTCTTTCCAATTGCGAGGAAGGGCAATAGGACAAACGGCTACAAAAACTGTTTCATTTACGTAAGTTTGAGTTTAGCATCTCTGACTTGAATCTATAAATCTGCGACGTATCGGCAGAGAGTTGTGAGCTCAGCTTTAATTAAAGGCTGTTTTATTTACTTGTGGGAATTCTAAGGAAAAAAAGGAAGCAATATTTGTTTTGGGATCAACTCACATTGGCAAATATAGGATACATATATAATTATAGTTGTGCTTCGTACATGTATGTAGGTACATACTTTCTTCTTTGCTCATAACTGCCGTTCCCGGGAGTGTTTGTTGTCAGTATTGAGGGTTCCGTGTCAGTTACTCGACGGTCAATGCGCAGAATAAAAGTTATTTAATTAAAATCTGTTCCGTGACACCACAACACATCACCGACAAATCTGGTCGGGTCAGCTTCCACTTCAAAAAGATTTTTTTTTATTACAAACTGCAGTCAACACAGTTAGCAGGGACCGGAAGCATTATTGGTGCAGTTTGTTGGAAGTGTACTCGTTGGAGTAATTAAGGAAAAGGAAAAGGAGTTCTTGCCTCCTGCTTTGCTGTGATACGTACAGTCTTGTAAAATCGTATCAGCAGAGTCTGAGAAACTGCTGCTCTGAGAAGTGATGAGACAGTTCTAGTTGTTGGTGTGGCATATATAATCACTTGTGTGGGGATAACTTGACAAACGTCCAAAAATTCAGATCAAGTACAAAGGACAAGGATTAGTAAAAGGGTCACGGGATACATTACCATTATACGTGCGTGTATTTTTACACATGTCTATTCTTACAGACTTAGCCTACTTGCTACTATACACTATAGTTACTTAGTTAATTGCCATGAGGATGTAAATTTAAACTTTCTTCTTTCAAAGGAAGATATCACATGGTTTTTATAATAATTCTATCAAGATTTTCAAAAATATTAAACTGAATTACCTAAATACAGATGGTACATACGCATAGTGGGGAGTTAGAGTAGTAGATATATAACATAGCACTAGCATGTAAGCGTTTTTATTTGGTGTTTCCTTTGAGCCATTATTAATTGAAAGTATAATTTGTTCTATGCAGGAGAAAACGCTGAGCAAAAAATACAATGGCAGAAGCAAGCGAAAAGGAAATTGTTGCTTTGAAATCAGTAAGTTTTGTATCTATGTACATTTCGTGTATTTAACTATACCGCTTTTTCCCATTTCCATTTCCCCTTCAGTCAGATTATACATAATCAGAGATATTTAAAATACTTTTATGATTCAACCTTACTCAATAATTACCTACTTTATTAAAAAGTCTAATAATAATAGGATATAGCATTTTTGCGATTTCATGATTCATGATATGAATTTTCCTTCAAAATTATTTCTTAAGTTTCGAGGGAGAGTTCAAGACTTGCCACTGGATGAGCATCAACTGATGGACTCGTACTTGCTTCGTTGGCTGAGAGGTAAGAGAAGATAGTATAATCGTAGCATACACGAAGTACCTACTCATGATTTGATTAGTGGAATCAGTGCATGCATAATTACAAGGATGAATTAAAAAAGCTTGCGTATATTTTACTCTGTTATTAGTTTTGACATTCGCTTCGAGGAAAACTGGAGTTCAATACTAAAGTATAATTAATTTATTACTTTCAGCACGTGAATTAAATTTGGACAAAGCTGAGGACATGTTAAGGAAGGTAAGTTAGGAAATTTAAATGTTATTCCCAAATACTATCACGCCAAATGGGCATGAAACAATAATGCTTGTGGTTTTGCTCTGCGTGTTTATTTTAATGCGGTGGCACATGCTTCTCAGTTACTTTGCTTTACTGAAAGACATACATGTTTAAAGGGTTGAGACAAGTCTGATTATAATCGTAATCGTAAACATAGTCGTCATCGTAATTGCTCTGTATTGGTGATTAATTATCTCACGGCCAGTGTCAGTCAGTCAAGCAGGCTGCGCTGCATGTCTTTGAACTAACGATCTCATTTTTTTTAAACACTTTAATTATTAGGAAAACAATTTTTATGGCTGATTCTGTCCCCTGTTGGAGTGCCATGTAGTGTTTTGGATAGGGCTTTGAAGGTGTAATATGTCAATTATTACATATATTATGTCTGCGGTAGACAACTTTATGAGCTAGGCAGCTAGGAGTTAGAGTATCGAGTGTAGAGGGAATGATCACGAGGGAACATGGCATGCTTATTAGCAAGAGCAAGTGCAGATTTGATATTCTCGTCCTTCCCAGAAACAGACTGCACACTAACTGTGCTACAAAGCGTGAGCTTTTAGCAATGAACGCAAAACAAGATTAGGAATCCTTCACCTAATTCTACGTGAAACTATAATGTTTCTAACTGACAGTGAGCGTGTGTCTCAGTCCTCCGTACTGTCCATATCCACATACATCAGCAATTCCACATCAACATCGGTTTATAGGTCTTACTTTTTTTGCTTATGAAAATTTGACTTTTGACCGAAAAAAAATTCATGCAACTCAATCATTGGTGTATTTAATGTACTGGTGAACTATTATATGTAAGTCGAATAGAATGAGTATATACAGACTGTAAGTGTTTGTTTTACCTAAAGCATTTTTACTTACGTATAACTATACTACAGCCTTATACATAGTTATAGGAGGTACAAGGTGAGCTAACTACAGTTTTTATAGAAGGTATAGTGATTGAAATTTTCACTTAAAGAAAAAATCAATAATTCTACTGTTCCAACTTTATTTGAATGTGAGGGAAAGTGTAGCTCTGCACCTAGCTACTAACTTTAAGTTTCTCAAAAAAAAAAAGAAAAGACAGAACGCCTTGCCTTGCACCATCAGGATCAGGGTAATATGTAATTTGATATTAATTGGTTTAGTATATGTACACAAGTTGATGTGTCCTTTAGCTGAAATCTGAAGGAATGTAATAGCTACATAGAACTAGTTTAGAGCAATGACAAATTGAAAATTTAATGATTTCGAATCGCAAATGAGACTAATCCATCTGAGCGGTTTCAATTTTACGAGCTACTATCACTGTATAATATGGTGCATAATCAGTCTCAGTGCAGTGGTGTATAAGAAGTACATAGGTACTGAACTGCGGTTTCTTCTCATTGTATACTGGGGGTCCTATGCTACGTAACGACTTTGTAATAATAATTGTAAATAATGGAAGGTTTGAATGTACTTACGTATGTAAGGGATAAACTGTTTGAAGTGTGTAGCTCATTATAATGCAAAAAATTAATTCATTCCTTAGTTCGCTACTGCTTAAATCTTTACAAGTATGTCAGTGGAATCAAGTTCAAATCCTGAGATGGAGCAACGTGTAGAGATCAGTGTTATCACTTATTTGCATTGTATTTAATTAATTTTTCCCTTGTACAATGTGCTAGAAATCGAAAGTGGGGGTGGGGCTTTCTAGTTATGCATGTTCTAAGGGAAAAAGGACAAACTGTATTTTACTCTTATTGAAGTAATTAATTTATCAGTATATTCCAATTTTGAATTTACTTTGTTAGCATTTAATATGGAGAAAAGCAAATCACATTGACCGTATTTTGACGTGGGAAGCACCCGACTTTATCCGGA
>JAQFZC010001959.1:0-25770 GCA_034695205.1 Dicyrtoma fusca | reverse complement strand
GACTAATAACTCACAGTAGTTTTGGTTTTGTTAAACTATTTACGTAGATGAACATATTTACATTTTTATGTCTCCTGAAAAGTAGCGAAAATGGACTTAACGTGCTTTGGAAACAAACTATTCAGTTTTACTATTTCAAAACAGTTTAAGTACTACCTGAATAACCTGTTAGAAAGTGTAACAGTCACATACACCCTTTTGCTAAAAAGTTGTTTGTTGGGGAGAAATTTCGTCAAAATGACCAAACATGCGTCACACTGCTATTAAACTGGGACTGGACTCGACCCCACAATGCCTCCTCACCGACGCTTCTTTGTAAGTGTAAGGCGGTGAGTCTCCCACACTCTTAGTAACTGTGTGCATGGGCCGGTGAATTGGTTGAATAAGCATTTATAGCGATTACAGATAAATGAAAGGAAGATGGTCTCTGTAATGATAACATTACGTCTACGTCCCCGTTCCGACTAAACTATGTTGATGGACTCGCTATCGGCTGGTGATGACTGCGTAGACACAGAGAGAGAGAGAGAGAGACTTCTTGAGATTTTGCTATCATCGGTGATTCCGGTGGCAGAGAGACAGAAGGAAAGACAAACAGGTGTACACTCACTACCTGTGTACTCTGCCCTGTGCCGTACTGTGTTTTGAAGTACCTTGCTCACATGAAGGAACATACATACACAGGTAGGAAGATTTGTAGGAAAAAAATTGGTGGAAAAAGTTGTGCAGAGATGATAGAGAGAGAGAGAGAGACGTATTAACGACGGTAATACCAACACGATCACATTGGAGAATTACCAGCCCCTGTTATTAAGACGATAACCACAAGTCTGACATTCTTGATTATTTTCATGCACTCCATTCCATCTTGCCAGCAGTAGTTCTAGTAGTGGCAGTAGTTAGGCTGCTCAGTTCAATGTAACAACAGCGACGAAGACTCATTTTGATATATATTTTTTTCCCCTTCCTCCATTCCCCTTGTTTCCCTTCCATCATCCACCAACATACTTACATGGAGTCAATCCTCAAAAAACACACACAACGATTTCCATGTTGTAATCGTCTCAAAAACTGCTTGTCACGTACATTCAAAGTTGCCCACATTATTCGGTTTTCTTGAAACAGAAATTATGAAAGAAATTATATTTTCCCCTTCGTTACTCGCTTTCATGCGAGCAGTCTCGGGGGATAATTGCATAGAATCTACAATAATCTATCAAGTTCATATATCTGTGTGTACAACTCCGTGAGCTTCTACAAATACTGATGCAGCAACCAGTAACATAGAACACAGTAGTGCAGTGCAGTGAGTGTGGGAGCCAAGGAAGCATATTGACTGCATATGAGAGACTCTGGGATTTAATGGGCGGTTTTAAAGTAAAAATCTAAAATATATATTTATTAACTCCACAACAAAGTCTAGAGAATTATTGTCTGTAGTCTTTCTTCATTCTACCTATTGGAGATGGAGGTACGTAGGTATCTCTGTGTTTCCCTTTGGAATCTATACCCCATCACTATATGCCTAGGTGGAAATAGTGGAAAAGAGGACAGGAGGAATTATAAAGGGAACAATTCGAAAATCAGTCCATTATTACAGATTTTTGCTCCCGACTGATCATTATGGATCTTCATCTTTTTTTGCCATCAACTTTAATGACGAGACGAAAGAATATCTCGTGCTATTTTTTCATCGCATTTTTCTTCATCTCTCCACTAAATGCACAACAAGCAGTACACACACACACACACACACACACTTCCCCACACTACTACACTACAATGTATCCATCCACACTCTCTACCTCTCCTGTGTACCAAAACAGTCAGAATGGTGATTACATTGATGCAATCACGATAAAGCATTTCACGTCTAATCTAGCCCTGGCTCCTATCAACGCAATCTACTTCACTCATTTCCCAAATTACAAGAACGAATACGAAATTCTTCAAACACTCTCCACGCAGTAACAATGGAAGAGTCATCCCAGAACTTCTCCCTCCACTATGTCATTAATTTTGGGATGAAATGCCATGTTATGTTATAAATATTCCTCATACAGATCTCTATACAACTGTCTGCCCGTCAGTCTGTCTGTCCATATAGCTTTCCGTCCGTCGGTCGGTCGGTGAGCTATCTACTTAATGAGAAATTCAATATTTTTAAAATCTACATCGAGTCTCGAGATAATGTTGTATCGAGAAAGAAAAAAAACAAGGCAATTGAATTCTGGGAATAAAAGAAGGTCCTTTAAGTACCTTACCTATGCATACTGATGATAGATTCCTTCCAAACAATCTACATACGGTCACTATAGCAATAAATAAGGGTCGATATATACCTACGTGTAATAGTGGAGAACATTAAGAGAAATGTGTCCGTAGACTCTGCCCATAGCCCAAGTATTATTGTAATGAATGTCTTGACTAACCTCACGTTCATTCAACTAGAACTTACGTAGATAATTCAAACTCGAGAGCTAAATTACTACTGCATTGTACAGCCGTACCTTCTATTTACATTATTTTATACTTACATATATTATGCTCATTGCTTTCTTGGGGGGAATCTCAATGCGTCAGATAAACATTGTGGAATTAAATGGTAGTTGGTAGCTCCATGAGTTACAGCAGTAGTGCAATACTGCTGCACTTGTGTCTATAGTCTATTACAGATAGAAATATTTTTGTTTTTTTTTGAGTTATTTGTAAAAATCCGAAATGGAGAGAACGAAACGAGACATTTACACCCAGGCAGACAGAAGGGTACAGAGGAAGGTAATGTAATGATTTTGAGACCTCGGTCATTTTTCTCCTTCCTTCGATTCTTCGTCCATTTCCCATATCCTTAGTCTGACTGATATTAGTGTATGTATAGTAGTACATACCTAGGTTTGAGACTCTCTCTCTCTCTCTCTCTCCATTCTTGAGAGGAAAAATTTTTACAATAGGGTTATTTTCATTTAAGCAAAAACGTAAGAGTTCTCTTTGGAGTAATAATTCCCCACGACGCAGGGGGCACCTCCATAAAGGGATAGCAATTAAAGAAACCGGTCAACTGTGCATTTCTCGTATTTTACGCGCACCTCAGCATCATTTACCACTAGACACCTCTAATGAATTCTAAATATGCGCACCGTTCAAGACTACCCTTTATTGTACCAACGGTTGGACTTCCCGTCGTGACCCTGTCCATCCATTCCAGCATAGCAGTGCTCTTTCTCTCTCTCTCTCTCTCTCATTCCTTGTGGTCTACATACATGTCTATAGGGACAGAGCTTCGGCTACGGCACACAGCACCAGAGCCAGAGATAGAGACAGAGAAGAAGCCTAAGCTAAGCTGCCATGCCATTGCTAGGGTCATAGGAAGCTACAGTCACCTGCTTACATTTACTGACATTTAAACAAATAAAAATTCCTTCACCATACATTCCATGAAATAATTAAGATTGTGTACAAGATCCATCCTAATATTTGGCAAACTCCCACTTATTAAGACCGTCAGCCTCCTGCCTTTTCCCGTCGTTGATTTTTTTCCGTGTCCCTTCTTCCCCTCCGATGTAATGTAAGTATATATATATATATATACACCAGGATATACATAGGGACTGCCTCAGAAAAAATTTTCTCCCTCTCTCTCTCTCTCTCTCACTCTGGCTCTATCTTCCCATTCCCATTGCATTGCATTGAAACTATTTATGGAATGTGGAAGGAAACTCAATACTGGTGCTTGGTGGGACTCCCTCTGTCAGCACGGGGTAACAACATCCACCGGGTTTCTCATCAACGTGAACAAATCCAAAAGCTGTCAAGTAACCATGATTAGCATATTCATGGATGTAAAGGAAAATTTCTCCATTTTATCCTCGAAACTCTTCTGTCTGCTCTGTAGCTTGCATATGTAATTGACTAACACATGCAGCCAGCAGTCCAACACCAACAACAACAACAACCACCACCACCACCACATGTCTCAGTAAATATGGAATAGAACCAAAAATGAACCACTTTGCCCGTAAGTTTATAATTCATAAATTGAGAATGAAAAAGCTAGCATACGGCAATGTTTTCATTTTATTTCCAACCTCATCATTTAAGAGCTGACTATGTTTATGTCCTGACACACACGAGGAGTGAGAGAGAGAGAGAGAAAGAAGACGAGCAGTGTGCTCAATTACACTGATTAGCATTGGCATAACTTGTTGGGGGGATCGAGGAAGGAAAGGGAGGCTCAGCTTTTTGAAATGAATACAGAGCGAAATCATTAATAGGAGCAAAGAATTAAAGAGCTGAGAGGTGATAAAGTATTTGAGAAGAATCATCTACGTCAGAAGTGTGGAATGAGAATTGCATAAATTATCATACCTGAGCCCAAGTTGTGTGGCATTATGTGACAGCAGGTGAAGGGCTATACGCGCAAAAAAAAGAACACAACAACAACACACACCACACTCGTTCAGGTGTTCTAAAGAGGCCTTAACCAATTCGGTCAAGTGTCAGCCAAAAACTCCAGGGGGTGCAACACAAGATCCGAGTGAGAAACACTCATTAAACTATGCCACGACTTATGCCCACCATCCTCAAATCTCTTTCCTATTCCCCGTGTGGCTGTACATACGGAAAGTACTAACAACTCTAATACTCTCTGCAGTGCTCCAGTCAAGAGAGAGAGAGAGTGCCCAGTGCTTCCCTATCTATATGCTATCGTTCTTTTAGATCATTATCCTACCCACACTGCCCACATTACATTACATTACTCTAACACTTCAGTGATCGTCCCATTCCATATCACTTCTTGAGCGAAGCTATCTCTGCCTCCCTCACCCTGTCCGTCCGTACACCTAGCACTAACACACAGGTGCCTCCTTACTTAAATATTATAATTCTCGACGTATGTACCTGATCCATCCCTACAACACCACCACCGCACCGTCGTCCTCCGTCCCTCGGCCTTTATCATAAATACCCATCTATTTGACGTGGGAAAAAATTGCCAATTTATTTTCAACAAAGAAATTATAAGTCTCCATCAACTAATAAAAATGAAACCATGATCACCTTCAATCTTCATGACTGGATAGGATCTAAAACTGTATCTTTATCATTCAAACTTGAATTTATTTCCCTTTGGTTAACAACACCTAGCAGTCTGCTGGCATGGCGTCGGTTAAGAAGCATCCTGCTCCCTTTTGAGAGCAAGTCCAGCTCACAATGCTCCTTCCCCCACGCTATGCTGCTCCAACCAATCTCAAAAATAATCTTTTTACCCTTTACTGTGCACTATAATACGGTCCTCTCGGTAACTTCCTTGTTTTACACGAGGATTACTCATTAGTACAGGTAAGGTAACGACGTGCCAGTGACTGTATCTTTCCGCACGGAGCTACATAGTTCCCCTCTGAATCATTTCCACCTACGGATTCTCTGTGTACAAGAGTAAGAGGACAGGTTGGCTGGCTGGCTGTGGGTTCGGGAAAAAAGCCTTCCTAATCAATTTATCACTAACTATGAGCCTTCATGTATTATGTGTTGAGTTGATCGGTGCATATAGTTTTTTACTGCCTGTAGACGCTCTGACTGATCTGCTGATAAAGGAAGTTCAGCTCACTGTATCACTTGAGAGAAGAAACCTCCACTCTACCACTGCGCTCCCGTTTCCGAGTCATCCCGCTCGCCTCAATCCAAGGATGCACACACACACACACACACACACACACACACCACATGAATGAAAGGCTCTCTGAAACCAGAACCAGGTTACAAATAAAACTAACGTGGGTAAGGAACTATATAAATATACCAAAGTGTACCAGAAGAGAACCAGTGCAGACCGGAGCGGAGTACAGATGCACTGGAATATTGTTTGAAGGTCCTCACAAATATTCCTGGTACATTTCTGGTGGAAAAGTAAGAAAACCGCTGCCTTGAGTGTCTATCCTCCCAAGCTGACTGACATACGTCCATTCACCATACATCAACAGACCATATAGCTGTCGCTATAGGTATATCCCATCCCATACCAATGCGCAATGATTCTCTGAGACCCGAACGTAAAGTACAGGAGGACGGACGGACGGACAGACCCAGAAAATGAAGGCAGTATCTCTTGCAATTCCTTCCACAAGCTTCACAAGAACGAGTAAAAGAACACTTGTGTGTGTGTGTGTGTGTGCCCGTCTAGTCGAGTCTTTCTATATAACAGTAGACCCGGTCCGTAGTTCCGTAGTTTCGTAGACAAGATGTAGACACACATTCCTACCTTACATACCACCAGCGACGTATGTACATGAATGACTGGCTGAGAGAGCCCCCAAGAAAACATAGGTACTTGTTCACCACATAAACTTTGAATGTGTTTCTAAATGGTCATATAGCTAGACGGACAACTGTTGCTGACAGACAGCAGTACTTCATCTAGATCTATAAGCTATCCCAGGGAACATTCATTAAACGAATGCTCGTAAACAAGGTAAAAATTACAAGGATAAATAAAATAGACGAGAGAGAGAGAGAGAAACAAGGAAGGAATATTTCTCCGATTGTGAGCCAGGATGACATATAAAGGCTCCGTAAAAGTATTAAGTGTCTCTGCATATATTTACTATCTCCGTCACAGATCCACGCTCGCCACACTTCACGACGGCTCAACTCCGTACTAAAGGGAAGGAATAGCGAGTGACTAACACGGTTCTAAATCCCCGTTTTAAAAATACAATAAAAACGCAAATCGATTCGAAAAGGTGCTTGTGTCTCTATTTTGAGTTAGCCAACGCACTTTGCATTAGGTAATTTATTTATGTATGTGAACTAAGGAATGTGCATGTGTGCCGAATGTACCTGCCTAGGTACATGGTGTGACCAAATTGAGACCAAGATGCACATTTTTCTTATTTGCTCTACAGAATCAAATCTCCCAGAGTAGAGATAGTATGCATTAGTATCCACGCCAAATAAAAAAAGATGCTTGGAATGAGTGTCTATAATTTTGTTCGTAGTTGATACCACCAAGAAATTCAAATTCTATGTACCTACTCGATCTGAATGGCAATGGCAATGGCAATGGGAATGGCGTACTACAGCTAGTCAGTCATATAGTCATTGAAGATGCATTTGTGAAAGGCTCATAAATTTGCACAATAATGGAAGAAAGAGAAGACTCAGCGGGTTGCAATACCTTAGGATAGAAAATTGAAGTCTCACCAATAAAATATAATAAAATCCACTGACTTATATAAGGCGGAATCGTCTCTATATCAACCTACCTACCTGTACGGCATCCGATTAGGATTCACTAGATAGATGCACACGACAGGAGCGAGAAAAGCATGAGGAGCTTATCGTGGGTGAAAATGCATTGTGACGCCATTTTCACTGACTCATTAATCTCAACTTTGACCGAACTCCCACCAATTCGTTTATAAAAAGTGCAAATACCGTTTTTACACTTTTTTTAAAGAATACCTACCCAGCGAATCCGGGATTAAGACACTTTCCAAAAGTTGTAAAATTGCTATTTAACTTTTCAAAAGTATCCAGCGAGGGTATTTACACCTTTTAAGAAAGCTTTTAAGTTGGGACCACAATGCCTCTTCACCCACGCTACGTCCGTATATCTCCATACAACTGGTAAAATTCAAAGTCGGATTAGTTCCATATCACGCACGGGACATGGATTCTCATTTGTGAGCGTCGTTGTGGGTTTGGAGCAGCAGTACAAATTATTTTTCACCTCCACAAACTTATTGATTTTATTATGAAAACAGGCCAGGTCTCCGTCTGGAGTCCAAATACATGGCAAAGTCAGTTGAGTCAAAGCTAACAGACAATAAGGCAGTAGCAGGCACCTCAGTAAAGGCCGCACTATACAGATATACAAGAGACAAACAACGTGTAACGACCGTCCACTACTAGTCAGCCGGTGTTGTTTTAACAAGTGTATGGACAGTCGAGCAGAGTCTATATAGGCCTATGTATAGGCGATGGGATGCAATGGTAGTAGAAAAGCTAGTCGAGTATTGTATGCGCCCTGTCTGTAATGAATAGTCTTTCATGATTAAAAATGTTCCATAAAATTGTGCTCATAAGGTGCCCAATGGTTGGATTAAATGAGGTATATTTATATAGGTAGGTATATATATATCTTATACGTGTAGAAGGGAGCCGTAAAATCTATAGTGTATAGCTAGGATCGGTGGAGTGTCGAGCTGATTAGCATTTCTTTTCATATCAAAGGGAAAAAAAATGTGGCATGGGTCAGTGGGGTCATTAAATTTATGTACATTATTAGTGTAAAAACCTTTTAATAAAACTAGTCTGATGAGTTGAATATTTTATTAACATGCATACCTTATTGCGTGCTCTTCGTCAGCTCTCCCGTTCACAGGACTTCTTGGACTCCACCGTCTTACCGGAGCTTCATAGTAAATCCAATATGTGAGAGACGGAGATGGAGCGTAATTGGAAACCTGCACAAAAATTTCGGCTTTATTTCCTTGTCCATTGTACACTATACATACAGGTACATACACACATATATATTTCTCATTTGTACTAAACTCAAAAAATCCAATGAATTCTTAGTCAACAACACAGAATACAATAACAGAACCAAACCACCACCATCACATCACCTATCAAAGTATCAGCTATCAGCGCTGTCCACGTAATTGTTTGTAAACATACGTGTATATATACATAGGTATATAGCAGCACACGCCTATAGGTATATCCGCTCCTAGTGCCCAGCCAGGAAAAGCAAAATAGTTTGTCAATAATTTATTACAAGCTTTACCTCTCTCTCTCTCTCCTCTCACGTTAAAAATTTTACTTGAAGGTGTAAAATTAAATTCTTGACTTTTGCCGATTACTTTAATACTGTATGAGGAGAGTGTGAAATACAAAATAAAAAAAAAAGAACAAATCCTTCCAACCATTTTTTTCCAATCAAATCATACGTACATATATAATACTACGGATTAGTCCGCTGCGCTGTTGATGGTGAGCCTATGAGTTTGACAGCCGAAAAGTGCAAGATTCTCATTTATTCTCCACACTTCACATCACATGACCCAAAGGCCTGGCTGAGAGAGAAATCATAAACCAAATTAGAAACATATAAAGACAGACACCTTGGAAATCGTCTTTGAGCTTTTATGGACTAACTAAGATTTTCACCGGAGCTCGAGCTCCAATGCAATGTGTATGACGGAATGCCTTCTTCCCCTCTCTCCCTCAATCTCCTCGCCTGATGATGCTGATGATGATACAATGAGTGGAGGAATGGATTTTTGTGCCCTGAATCTAGAATAATTATTATGCATTAGTTTAGGAGGGATTCGCCATCAGTTTTAAAAATACGATGCACGACTGGAACAAGGTGTTGAAATACAAGACACGATAGTGAACCACAATGCAGTCTGTGCTCATAAGTACGATTACGATTTAGACTCTCGGTCATAGCACAACAGCCCGTCCGTCGTACATCAATATGCACTCATTGAACTTTACAATGAAATTATCCCTTCTGAGAATGTATAAGCAATGAGATTGTGTACTGCTCACTCTTTAATTTTTTTTTTAATTTTTTTTATCCCATCTTGTGCTCTGTATGTGTGTGTGTGTGCCTGTGTGTGTGTGTGTGTGTGTATACAAGCTCGAGTGCACTTGGCTTGAAAGAGTGTGTTGTTCTATGTGTAAGCCTAGCAGGTGTGTAAAAGCTCATCTGATGATGATGAGGAGGACGGAGTACGCGTCTAGTTTATCTCCAGTCTGATGTGTGGAAAGAACGTCTGTTAGGCGTGTTTCATCTGCTTATTATCTCGTCAGAGCCTTTCACAGTGCCGAGAACGTTAATCACATTTATGAAACACATGGAGGGTGTAATTAGCACTTCCAAGGCTTGATTCTCATACGTAAGGCACACCTCTAAATTCCCTTATCGAATAATTAGACAAAGGATTACACTCTTTCTCTCTCTCTCTCTCTCTCACTCACTCACTCACTCCTTCGCCTGTATTTCCTCTCATGTTCTCGACTCATCCTCACTGAGTTTTTATGTCAGCCCCTGACTCCTGTGTCCTCTCCTTATGCTTGCACTACAAACAGAAAGGCTCACGGATACACACTACGCTCTACAGTTACTACGGGGAAGCAGTAATATAACTGTAGAAAAAATAAAATCCAACCGCTCCATATCCTCCAAGCAAACCATAGCAAGTCAAGGGGCTCCCAATTATGACGTCTTAGACATTCTCTTGTTTTGTGAAACAGTTTAACACTTTTTTAAAAAACATTTCAACCTTTTTGTTGCGGTAATACGATTTACCTAGTTTTATGGCTTTCTGAAAATGTAACTTTCTTATTTTGACCTTTTTAAAAAGGTTAATTTATACTTTTGATCTTTTTAAAAAGGTTAATTTATACCTTTGACTCGTTTCAAAATGGTTAATTTTTACTTTTGACCTTTTTAAAAAGGTTAATTTACACCTTTGACTCTTTTCAAAACGTTCATTTCCAGTTCCGAACCTTTTTTAAAGTTCTATTCACGAGTTTTGAATGTTTTTGAAAATGCTTAAACGTTGTTTTGCCCCTTCTGAAAATGGTAATTCCTTGTGTTTGACCTTTTTTGAAAACTGTTAATTTGTAGAATAGACACTTTTAAAGAATTTTTTCCGAAGTTTACCAGTTCCGAATAGTTAATGCCAAGCGTGGCCTTTTAAAAAATGTACTACCTACTATGGTGTGGCATCTTTCAAAAGGTTGAAATTGGAAAAAAAGATTTTGCCATTTTTAAAAGAGCGTTCTTCAGATTCTTAGGTATGAGAAAGGGAATTGTGCGAGGCCCCCAGCCAAGTAGACATACTAAGTATCACTCACTCATTTCTTTCTCGTACAAAGCGAAACTCTGTCACACACTCTGCTTAATTAAATACAGAGCAACATATGGTCTTTGCGCAGTCAGCAGACTTGATTGTTATTGTGCTATACATTTTTTCCATGTAGCTCCGCCACCATAACACTTATACGAGTATGCATATCCATATACATATATCGGTCCTAAAACGGAATATATTAATTTGACTCTGTGCACTACCGACAGTCAGCCATCCATCCATCCATCCATCTCTCTGTATGCTTAATAGCATGCAGAAAATCTCCTATAATGTTATATCACTAACTTAACCCCATACATACTGACAGCAGTGACAGTAAAAGGAGGCTACACGGCTGTTCCCAACTATTGTCTCTGGGGTTTTAAACAAGCTATAAAAATCAAGGAAATGTGCTTAAAATTATGTGGTGCTTCAGCCTGGGCCTGGGAGATACTTCTCTGTTTCACTCGTTAATATTTTTTTCTAATAATATCAGTGACAGAAACTACTTTAATGGGAGGTAGGACTTAAGAACAATCTGAGGCAAAGGCCTTGTAAGAGCTGTATCCCTCACTATACAGTCCATACAAAGAGTTCTAAACGAAACTAATAATTAACTAATCAAAATTCTAGGAGCACGCCAAGGTGATTGACTTTAATTTAGTTTGGATAATATTCCCGTATTAATAGGGGCGGTAATTCAATAAGCGACTATTATTGAATTAAAGTCAAGTTCCCCCTATGGTATGTCCCACTGACTGAGACAAGTTGGGGGAAGTTTCCTCAATCTGTCTTTGAGATAGACACATAAGAGTCTATGACAGATATTGGAATATTGGGAAAATTAAAAATTAAAAAGTAATTCGAAAGCCCAAGAAAAATTGACGGCACTCATTACTGATATTTGTCTACTCCTTTTCCGTTCGTTTTTGCATCCTGTCTACTATGACTAATTGGTAGAAAAAAGTGATTGCAATGATAAGAATCAGAAGCGGAAGAACGGTTTGGTGGTGCTTTAAATGTAGGTAGGTACCTATACTACCTAATAGCTAAATACACGTAGAGAAGTACCTAAGAGTAGTAAAATGTAATTATTGCACTGTGTGTTTGGGGAAGTAATTAATAATTTATGTCAGAATTAGATAGACATGAAGATGGACGGAGTGGAAATGGGAGCTGAAGATTATCGTCGACTGTATGTAGTTGTAGTTGGAAGTCAGTCCTACACGGGCCCTCACTAGTATACTTACTGTCATAAGATTTTTTGGAGAGAAGAAGAAGAGAAAAAAGTTGTTGTGTTGAAGCGGGGCTGAGGCTGGAAAAAGTTGTTAGGAAGGACTGTTAGAAGTAACAGTTAGTGTACAACTAATCCTATTAGCTCTGATGACTCGTAACTCCTCAAAATCCGATGCACATCGAGACGGGTTCTAATCGAATTTCATTATCTTAGCCAGAGAACATGAACCATTTATGAGTCGAGAGAGAGAGAGAGACAGAGGAAAGGCAGAGAGAGAGAGACAAAAGAGAAAGAAGAAATTTTTGGGCTATTGTTTGTTGGTTGAGGATATGTGGATTGTGGATGGAGAGACGGGTCTGGGAAGTGTGTTGGTAGGAAGTTGGTGGGCTGTGTATGTGAAACCAAAGCACTTTTGCTTAAGGTAGAAATGGGAATAGGAATAGACAGATGTTAAAGTGGACTTGGACTCTCTCTCTCTCTTTGGCTCCGGCTTTGGACGGGGAGAGTAGGGAAAAAATATATAGTTGGGCCCACAAGAGCAAGTAAGTAAAGACATGTCCAAGTTTCGTCTTATGTCCAAGTCGTAGTCTTAAGTAATTATACTAAAATAGCAAGATGTAATAGCATGTATGGAGGAGTGTAATGAGTCCCTTGCATGTCTTGCCGTACTTCCGCTCCAAGGAAAGAAATCAAAAAGACGGTCATTTCTATTTTTCTGTGTGTGTGTGTGTGTGTGTGGTTACCAAACCTATAGAGAGAGAATCATTAAAAGCCTGCCTAATTATCAGATTGCCTTGGCTTTACCAGCCAAGGAGGAAAAGTTTCCCAAGGACCACCAAAATTAAGTTTCTTCCTCTCTTCGACTCTCTCTCTCTCTCTCTCTCTCCCTCACCCGATTCCGGTCAAACCACCGGGGCAGTTCTCTATTGAACTTTCGCATGCTGGGTGTTCGTCAGCCGTGTGAATTATAGGCAGCATGAATTATACATTTGGCCATTAGATGATTGCAAGATCTAATAACTGGCCCACCAAAAGCTCAGCTTCCTAACCAATCCTGACGGCCTGGAAAAAACAGCCTATTTACTATTTACTTAGCACTATGTAGAAGGCCCCGCTCAGCACAGGACCAGGGCTCCACCGAACCGCCACCACCGCCAACATCAACAACAGTCACAGCAGCCCCCCACACCGCCGCCACGACGGCCGGCCTTAAACATACATATGTACATGTATTTGAGACAAACGCGACCAGACCCGACCAGAGACAGACCCAGCACATCCGCCCTAAAACTTGTCATATTACTACGGACCCACTCTCGTCCCTAATAGCGACATCAACAGGAGCTATAATATGCAGAATGTACCCGTCTGTCTGTATCTGTGCAAAAATACATGAGGGGACGGACTGCTTCGTTCTTGATTTTATTAGTTCATGTACAATCTCGTTAACTTCTTGCCACCATCATTACAAGCCACCACCAACGAAAGAGAGGCGAATGAGTCAAAAACTTGATTTGAGTCCTTATACCATGAGTTACATGAGCTGGCTGCGTCTCTGTCTCTCTCTCTCTCTCTCTCTCCACCGCATCTTCCTCGCATCGAAGCTGCCTGCTTCTTCCTCCACTCTATCTCCCTCGTGGAGTTCAAGCCTCTCTCTCTCTCTCTCACTGTGCTCAGTCTACGAGATTCCAATTAGCAAACCCTATGGTTATCCCCTTTTTTCTAAATTTATACTTAGACTAATCCGTGCCCTCAGCGCCGGGAGCTGAGACAAGCTCATGAAAAATATGGGCCAGAAGCGTTAATTTCCCTCACACATATATTGAATTACCCAAATGGTGAATCTAACGGAAAAATACTCAACCAACGTCAGCCGAGCGTCAACCCGATACAATTCTAATATGTACCGTGAAATCTCAACAGTATGTACAGCTCCCTCCTCCACCACACCAGCTAATCTTTCACTCTTTAGCTCCACACACACAGACACACAAACTCACTCACTCGTATTTTTTCCATACGTACTACCGCCGCCTCAGCCACAGCTCTGCACTCAGCACCATATCCACCCAGATGAGCGTCCCCATGTCTTCCGCCCTAACTAGACCTCCTCGCGTACATACTTGACGTTTTTATTTTTATGAAAAAAAAAACTTCTTTGAACAAACACGTACTATTTTTGGTAGTTGAAGCAATTAAAAGATTTTTAAACACAGCCATCTGCCCTCAAACACCAATTTAGAATTAGAATGCTCTTCATTTGTGCAGCACCAGCAGAAGCTACAGCACTGCATCTCCGTCGACTACTTACTTCCCCATCCATGAAGAGCATCAGCAGCGCACAGCACAGCTCAGCCTATCTACGTACTATCTACTGTCTACCCGTACCCATATGGACATTTTTTTTCGGGGGCTTCCAAGAACCTTCCGTGTAATTTAATTTGAAATAGTTAAAATTCAAATGTTTTTATGAGTTTCTTCCTTTGGAATGGGCTGACGTGAAGATGAGGGCGGAGCTTCCGCGGATACTACGTTTATGGATAAGATCAATCAATGTAAATCCCACGTTGTTTTGAGAGATCGCCAAATCGTATAATCAAGCGGTTTGTAAACTCGTCGAGATTTTCACATGGCAATCCTCATACTTCCCTCCGTCTATCTCTCTATCTCTGTCTCTAATATGCTTATGTTCTTTTTCTCTCTGGCTGGCTCTCGGGCTCCCTTAGACGGGGCCCAGCGTCCGTGTGAGTTGCTATGGGTATTTGTGTGTGTGTGTGTGTCTGTGTGTAGACAGTGAATCCAAAGAAGGTATCACAGCTGCATGTCTGTTACACTCTAATCTCTCCAGCTTTCTACGGACATTGGAAAACAAGCTGGGAATTAGGGAATTTATTCAATTAACTACTCCACCAGAAAAGATCGAACTGGAACCTGCGCTACATTCTACATTACATTATACACTTACGAGCGCAACCCTAGTTTCTGTATGTAGCTTGTACAAGATCTACAGACACGCAGATATACATATAGGCCCTACACAGATACAGTGGAGTCTAGTGGATCCCAAACTCCACTTCACATTCCCATCCTTATTGAAGATACTCTGGGCTTGCTTGCTTCCCCAAGAGTCAACTTCCCGTTCCTTCGCTGCCTCCACTCTCAAGAAAAAGAGGAAAAAGAAGAAGAAAAAAACGGGAAAAACTGGGATTTGTTTTTAAGCGGAGAAGAATTGGGATGTAATGAAGTAGCTCCAAGTTCTCTATTCGCCTTATTTTTACTTCTTTTCCTTTTTCTATCCTTTTCCTCCGCATACACTTTCTATGTGTCTTCACACTCAACCATTCACTTGACCATTTCTCAGGTCTCCGGGCGTACACAGACACACATACATACACACTCTATTGGCTTCTCTATGGACACAATGAGTCGTGTCTTAATAGGAAAACACGATTAACAAGCTTTTTACTCGTAAATTTCCGTCGTTTTTCTCGGGGAAATCTAATGGGTGTTAGAAATTGGAAGAAATCCATGACTAAATGCATATTTATTATATTTGTGTTTATAGGATGCCCGGGTAAATTTATATATATTTTTTTTCTCTCCTTGGGTCTTCTTTTCGTCTCATCCCGTGTGGGATGAATTTCATGAATAATTTCGTATGGAAAATGTATGGGCAAGTGAGTGAGGGTGGAAAGAGGAAAGTTAAAAGCAGAAAACCCTTTTCTGTCCATAGTTAGCTGTCGGCCTATCGGGTGGTAGGTATGCAGTGGATAGGTTCGTACACGTTGAATACAGAGATATTTACTCTGTTGTCTATATTTTTTTAACGTACTTATCGTGGGCGAAGAGGCATTGGGGAGAAAGTCCAGTTCACGCTTAAAAGCGGTCATTGTGGAGGGGGTAATTGCAACGTTCCCTTAATCTTATTTAGAATAACAATCAACTTTTTGTCTATACGCTTAGTTTGTACGACTTTGTAGTTACTTTTGTTGAAAACAAATACCATTTTTACTGCTTTTTGAAAAGTGTAAATACCAGTTTTACTGCCTTTCAAAAAGTGTAAACACCATTTTTACTGCCTTCAAAAAATGTAAACACCATTTTTACTGCTTTTAAAAGTGCAAACACCATTTTTACGGCTTTTTGAAAAGTGTAAGTACCAGTTTAATGCTTTTAGAAAAGTGTAAATACCAGTTTTACTGCCTTTCAAAAAGTGTAAACACCATTTTTACAGCCTTTCAAAAAATGTAAACACCAGTTTTACTGCTTTTAGAAGTGTAAACACCATTTTTACGGCTTTTTGAAAAGTGTAAATACCATTTTTACTGCTTTTAAAAGTGTAAACACCATTTTTACTGCTTTTCAAAAATGTAAACACCATTTTTACGGCTTTTTGAAAAGTGTAAGTACCAGTTTAATGCTTTTAGAAAAGTGTAAATACCAGTTTTACTGCCTTTCAAAAAGTGTAAACACCATTTTTACTGCCTTTCAAAAATGTAAACACCATTTTTATTGGTTTTAGAAGTGTAAACACCATTTTTACGGCTTTTTGAAAAGTGTAAATACCAGTTTTACTGCCTTTAAAAAAGTGTAAATACCATTTTTACTGCTTTTAGAAGTGTAAACACCATTTTTACTGCTTTTCAAAAATGTAAACACCATTTTTACGGCTTTTTGAAAAGTGTAAATACCAGTTTTACTGCCTTTCAAAAAGTGTAAATACCATTTTTACTGCTTAAGAAAAAGTGTAAATACCATTATCACTATTTTTGCAGATATATAGGTACATTATTGGTAAAAAGCTGATTGTTGGGATTTGCGTCAAAATGGGTTTAAGAGAGAAAACTGGACTTGGGCTGCAATGCTTCTTCGCTGACGCTATGAAAGCTGGGTCTCCATACGTGTCTCTCGAAGGCACCCTCTCACAGTCCTCGTCTCTGTAGTAGAGCAGGAGTGAGGAAAAAATATATATGTAAAAAAAGCTCACCACTCATTCGGTTTTTTTCATCCCCCCTTAGCTCGTTTTTTATGCACAGAGTTAAAATACATGAGGATTGCCCTATCCTCTCTCACATCCACTCACATATGCAATGCAAGTCCATAATAAAAAAAACACACGAGGATTTTCCCCTACACAGAAACAACATATCGATCGCTTTTCTCACTTGTCACTACTTGAAGAAAACCTGCCATTCATGACGTAATCCTGGAACAAAAAAAAACGCTCTTCTCTCCCTCGATTCATCATGAAGGAAGGAAAGAAACCTCACCATCATCATAAGACTCCATTTTTCTAAACATTATGCATTTTATATATATGACAGAATGTTAACATGTAGGGTCACGAGATGGATATGGATTTGGCTAGGTGATATAAGCAGTCTCCCGTGCATCCCTGTAAGTGGTAAAGAAAAAATGACGACCCTAAGAAACTTTTTTTCTCTCTCTCTCCTTCATCTTCTTGCTCATCTTCTTCGTCTTCTTCTCCTCCATACTATACATCTACTTTGTCTGACTCGAGCTGAACTTGTTCGGTGCAGATCATTATTATTAGAGAAGTTAGTTACAAGTAGTAAAATATTTGAATTGGAGTGCGAGGCGAAACTTACATGACAAGCCCGTATCTCTCCTATGACGCTGTAGGACCGGAGTTGGAGGATCGTTTTAGTCAAGAGTTATGTATCGGATCAGTAGAAAGATCATTAAAAACTGTACGGATGTAAGAGTGGAGCGTTGGATTAAATTTACTAAGAAATATCTCTCACTATACCTACACAAGTGGGTATATACGGAGGGAATTCCGTTGATGGGCCCAGAGGACAGGGACAGAGAGAGAGAGAGAGAGGAAGAGTGAGAGACATTGGTTTAGAGAATCAGACAAGTCTAAAATTGGATGGCGAAAAATTATACAGATTTTTAGCAAGAATCTTCGTATTTTTGGCACTCACTTTCCTCAAAACCTAAAATTAGGCAAGTTGCCCGCATAAACACACTAAGCATAATTTTAGATGGAAAATTTCTGTTAACGAACTATACACTTTCATCATCCCTCGCACATAACATCAAATACGAACCTATAAGCTCAACGTCACTGTGTGTGCACTCTCCACCAGTTTTCATACACCATGAAAGGCGAGCAAATAGATACGTCGTGGAAAAAAAATGTACAAAAAAAAAATAACTGACTGCAGTTATACGTAGAAACGAAACTCTCGTCTCGAAACCACATAAAGATGTACGTAGGTACCTACATAGTTTGCGCCACCGTACATACATACATACACGTTCTCATCCCATTAATTTCTCTCAATCTAATTCAATAAGCACACACGCACAACACTCCGCATAGGACTCTGCCTCTCTCTCTCTCCGTATGGAGGGATATAAACAGAGAGAGAGAGAGAGAGAGAGAGCGAGCCTCACATATCCATGGAGCTGCTAAACATTACATCGTTAAAAATAGATCCTTCCACATAGTCTAATCCCTGACTCTGTCAAAAACTTGCTTACAGATTTCTTCTCCACGTGTGTTTATCCCTTGTACTCAATCACCCATTTTGCCTCACAAAGCTCCGCATATTATGAAGAATTCCTTAAACTTGAGCCATATTCCTCTCTCGTCTCTTAATGAAATTCCAGTCAAGTAGAAAAAAAATAACTAACGTCACCTTTTAAATGTCCTTGTATGGGTTTATACGACGGAGCCCACTAATCCCGCTCAGTTATAGTTCTGAGGAGAGTCCGTACGACTGCAATGCAATGTGCAATAGTGCACCCGCGATAAAGGAACTTACACGAGGACGAGAACGGCCGACTAGTATTCTAGTAGCAGTCCTAAGCCCTTGTATACAGAGTACACAATTTCCAGAGCAGATGATCTTATTTCCTACAAATCGCATCAAGTAAGGAGTAGTAGCCACGAGAGTATTGATTCTGTGAGTGAACAAGTACCCGAGGAAGGCCAGGGAGAAGAAGAAGATGAAGATCAAGATCAAGGACCGAATTTCATTCATGGCATGCTGACTGGCCGGGAAAGCAGGCGTCGGTCAGCTACCTTGTATGGGCGGCACGGATCTTCCATTCTCCGTCAGCACACGGCCACAGAGCCCCAGCCACAACCACATGCGAGAGCTATTAGTACCTCCTCCAGCCCCACACATACGAGGAATTCCTATGCTTTTCTCTCTTTTTCTTTTTTTTTTGTATTTTTATATTTACTCAGCCTCATCTTCCACCCATGCACTCCCATGTGTCCTTCCCAAATCAAACGAAATCCGAATGGAAGGTCCGGGTGAGCACTCTGCATCGGCCTGCATGGACTGTATGTATGAAAAGGATGCACGTCGGGACTGCAACTCCGTCTGCCATGGCCGAACACACTACTGCACTCTGCACTCACTACCAGACTGACGAAAGGCTCGTGCTTTCCGCTACGCACCCACCAACTGCAAGTGCTTTATGGTAAGAAGGTAAGCTAAGGTCATCATCAACAAGTAGAGTTCAGGTTTACAAGAAAAACGGACGAATGGGCACGTCAATATATTGATTGTACGTCTTCCCCAAGTACAACCCATTGATTTCTCATTGATAGTTGAGCCAAGTTTACTCTTCGGCTTCCCTCCATCCCGGCCCTGCTACATCGTGGAAGTCATACATGTATGCAGTAGACCTCCTTCAAAGTTCATCGTAAAAGTATCATCTGTTCGTGTCCATGGAGAAGCTCCGCACATGGACTCTGGGTGCATACACCCCAAATCCCTATCCGCAAAGTGCAGTCCACGTGCTATAGGAGCAGATCGGAGACCGAAAGGACGGACGAACGGACGGACGGACGAACCGACCGACCGACCGACCGACCAGCACCAGACAATTCGAGAGTTGGGAGTTTTTGGGAGCGTAGAAAACATGAGCAAGTCTCAAACGAAAGCATGATCCACGTTTCCCAACAGTTTCATTCTTTGGTTTGGAGTTTTTCGGGTGTGTTCTGGTAAACCACTGACCATCCGTACTAGAAACCCAGTGCGAAACGACTTTGACTGGACTCGATACTCTGTCATCCCTCCGGATTACAGAGCCCAGCTAATCCGTAGGGATTACATCCGACTGCTCGATATTACGTTAGTTGAACAGTAAAAGTGACCAAAATCTTTACCCTCCACACTAAATGCATCTATCTTCACTCTCCTCCACACACAATCTCTCTCTCTCTCTTTGTTCTCTCTCTCGCTCTACCTGAATAATCAAAATAAATAAGGGCTCATTTTTGGATTTTTGGGGCTTGCTTCTAATTATTTCCCTGACTAACTCGATGGCCGTAACTTTTGGCTCTTTTCCCTCTATTCTCTCGCTCTTTCACTCACTCACTCACTCACTCATCGACAACCACACACCACCAGACAGGACCAGCACCATAACCATAACCAGAGCCAGAGCCCAACCGCACGAAATCAATAATAATGGCCGACTATATATAATATCAGTCAGAGAATGGAATACATAACACGCCCACAAATAAGCACAGAACATAAAAGTGTGCTCGACAACTACAAGTTTTGCTTACAAGTGTGGCGGCGGCTGTTCCCCCATCTACTCCCATTCAACCTACATACGCACTGGTCATCACACATATAGGATGCAGTGTAATAATAGTGAGGGTCGAGGAAACACGCACAAGGAGTAATAGCAGAAGCAGAAGCAGCAGCAGCAGCAGCAGCAGCCAACCAACAGAAAGTCAAAAACTTTCCCTTGGACGGCAGAGAGAGAGAGAGAGACAGAGACAGAGACTCAGGGAAGATAAAGGAAAGCGTCTTTTCTCTCTGTAACGGTCAGTATACTGATAATGATCCTTTACTCCTACTATTCCGTCTCATCATCATCCGCCTAAGAGACGATGAGACGAACCAAGACATCGTCATCAGCGTCATTTCCCCAACTTTGAAGACAAAAGCAAACAGTCGTTTTCTCATTCCGCTCCCGGCTAATAAACCCAAACTAATAGATACCGTCACCTCCAGGCTCCCGAGGAGATATGAACAGATAATAATGAAGAAAAGTCGACATCCTTTTTCGATCGCTTTTTTTCTCTCTCATTCTCTCTCTCTCTCTCTCTCGCTCTCTCTCGCTCTGTCTTTCGGTGGTGAGGATCGAGGGGAAAGGAGCCAGCACAATAATTCCCGCTACCTAAAACGTCTCCACTCACTCGTCCATAAGTTCCCTTGCTTAATGTATTGTACACTTTTACTCTCCACCACCACCACCGCCACCACCTATATCACACCATCACTCATACTCACAATGGACAAGACTAGGTTTTTTCGCCACCGTACTAAACACCCGCGCAACCCACTAGCACGTCTCTCCACTTCTCTCCCAGTCATCTCCTACACACAGTAGTTCCCTGTAATTCAAGGATATGTCCGGACATGCAGTCATTACCCAACCGTGTACAAACCGTAGAGCCTATCCCCCCAACACTACTACCTACATAAGTTCATTGATCCTACCTTCTCTTCATTTCTTCATCGTTTCATCATGTGTCCAATCTCATTTGAGGCCTCGCACAGGACGAGAGCATAAAAATTGTCTTAGGATTCCAACCAAAATTATTCCTCATCGCCATTAATTCCTTGGTATTTATCCTCAATCTATAAGACTATGGGAAACGAAGGATGCCCCTCAGCCAACAGCCCCGCCAGCAGCAGGGCCTGAAAGGCTGGGAACGTAATTATATCTGTAATCTTCAGTGCCTGTACACAATGTATTACAAGGTAATCAAAAAAATTGTCAACGAATTTTTACAGCAAATGTACGAGAGCGGCAAGAAGTAGACACACACACACACACAACACACAGTCGACTACTTTTCACTGTCGACTCGTATAATACATTTATACACCAAGAGGGACCACTGATATGGTAGCCATCGCGTGACTCATTAACCACACGTGGACGAGGAAATAAAATATTACCACACGACAATCTGCTCCAATACAGATCCAGTCATGTTCCTCCGTACATACGTGTAGGTATGTACATAGTAGCTGTTCAAATACCTACATATGCATATGATCCCTCCTCAGTGGCAGCTCAATAGCATGAGCATACATGGACTAGGCTCATAAAAAAAGGAGCGAGCTGGAGAGAGAGAGAGAGAAAAGACAGTGCAATAAAATTCTCACTACAGTCACCAAGAACGATTGATTTTGATTTTTTTAAATTTCCCTACTTGGGTGTGTATATTGCCATGGCGGTCGGTGCGCGCTTCTCTCCGTAGATTCCGTAAAATCAAAATCCACACAATTATTCTCCCGCTCACAACAAACTCAGCTGATGACTCGGTATGCTGTGGTTGTTCCTGTGTTGTGTGTACATGCCCAGTCATGTCAACAGAGCACACACGGTATACACATCTTTGTTTCTAATCGTAAGACTGACTCGAGAGAGAGAGAGAGAGAGCGAGAGAGAAAAAAAACAGTGACGGTCTGCGAGGCCGCAGATTCCTGCGGCCGAGCCAAAGCAAAGCAAGTGAACTATGAGCCACTGACTATAGTGCATCCCAATGTCATCCCTTTTACAGACACATGGAGGGGTCTACATTCTACATACACATAGATACATAGATACTCTACCACGAAAGCAAAAATTATTGGGATGAATGCTCTATCTTAACTGCTCCTCTCCAACTGACTGTACTATTTTTATGGCCAAAGGCAGAATGCTGACTATCTCCTGCCATTAATAAATCGATACTTATTTGAACTCTCATACTCATATAGTATATCTCCCAATATATTACGAGGGCCGAGTGGAATATAGAAATAGATAGTAGTACAGTAAGTTGTACTACAAGCTTTGGCTAGTCATCCACCTCGGACTCATTGGCTTATGTCTACATACTAATCATAGGATGGCTTGGGCCGGGTAGGCAAATTGCCCTGCACAGTATGAGCCAATATGAGGCAATGACAATCCAATCCCCCTTGCCTTCCAGTCAATACCATGCCATACCATAACCCAAGCCAAATCCAACGCTAAGGAAAGGAAAGGAAAGGCCTAGTGAGTGAGTGAGGCACTCTCCTTATATTTTCCCAAATGTAGATATTATGGGGAAAGAGTGGAGATAGCGGTGGGCAGAGGAGAGATAGGTATATGAAAGACGATACCCTTGAATCAATAACCATAATCAGGAAGAGGAAAGAAAGAATGAAACAGGAACTTTGATCTAATTCAACAGTGGGCTGCTTCTGGCTCATACTTTAGACGTATTGTGAAAGGCCCTGCATACACTCAGAGCACTACTACGGACACCCGCCTGATGCAAGGGAGGAAAGTTGCCTGTCTGCCTATGCAGACCCTACACTCGTTGTAGTGAGTGAGTGAGTCAGTTTGAGTTTGAGTTTCGTTTGAGTTGAATGGGAAGACGAGTGAGAGAGAGAGAGAGAGAGAGAGAGAGAGAGTCTTGGGTCTTGGAGGCTTCAAGTCCGTACGTGAGGTGTAACATGTTGAGGACGAAGGAAAAAAGTTGTAGTCGGGATTTTGCATTGCAAGTTGAAAGTCACCGTCGTCGTCCTCTTCGTGACTCTATTAGTTCCTGAAAAGGAGGGAAGGACAAGGGAACTAAGTTGATAACTCTAGACTTAATATAGTTTGAAAAGGTAGAAACAGAGCGACGACTAAAAAACGTACAACTCTGAGCACGACTCGGTCTTCTTCTTCTTCTTCGTCTTCGTCTTCGTCTTCCCATCCATGTGTTCGAACGAGGCTCCTCATTGCATATGTTATGTTATGTCTAAAGGACTGAGTGAGTGAGTGAGTGAGAGAGAAAAAAAGGAAGGCACATTTTGCAGATGAGGGGAAAAGGCATTTGCTACATAAGCGAATGAAGTGGTGGGAGAGGAGATAAAAAAAAACGTAAAAAAAAGAATGAAAAAAAATCGATAAATGCACCGTCTCGCGTGGCAACGCGCGCGGTTTAGTCTAGGGGGCCCGATGACAAAAGGCCGGTTTCCAGCACACACTCCTTAGCAGCCTTCATAACCTATGCTGTCAACCTTATATTGATTTTCCCTAGCCTATATCTTTACATTCTCATAAGATTTCCTTTTTTCCCTTCCACTTGTACTTCTCGGTTGCATCGTCATATCATCATAGTAGGAATATATATAGCTATAGCCCTTGGGTGCATGCCTATAGTCGCCCGTCATAGCTATGGTTGGAGCCGGAGAAAAAGTGAGAGAAAAGAGACGATACGCCGTGAAAAACAACCCCTTCCTGCCTCTTTTATGTTCCGTACACCAACATTTCTTCACTCAAATAAACATCTCACTAATTAAAATACGCGCGAGGGGAAACCACCTGAATTCACTAAACTTTTCTAAATTACACTTATCAAAGCTTAAAAATTAATCCAGTCAAGAAGAAGGAAACACGCCAAATAAAAAAAAACTCACACTCACGAATCTCCACTCATGCATCGGTATTCTACTGCTACTCATGCGTTTACTTTAGCTTATAGCTTCCTTCAAGGAACGGTGGTCCGACCGACGACCGACCGACGGACCGTCCGTCTACACACACACACACTCTCTCTTTCCTTTCCTCTTTCGTTTACGTATACGTAGTAGACTCATGTAACTACAATCAAAAAAGAAAAAAAAAAGAAAAAGACCTACCCGACCACCTACCCACCTCCTCTATATGACACGTCTCCGTCCATGAACAAGGGAAAGGAGAAGGAAAGTGAGCACATGCGGACGTGAAGTGTGTAATGTTGCTGGCTATTGTAGCAAGGGGTTATTTGTTCTAATGGTGAGGCATAAGGTTGATATAGTGCGGTGTAGATTAGAGAATGGATCGAGACACAGAGTGATTAAAACTGATGTATGCTCATGTTATTTCCAGCACTGGGCTTCTCTCTCAAGGAGTGAACAGACTGGTTGGGGAAAAATGAGTCCAAGTAGCGAACAAAGCTTGCTTAATTACCCAAAGCACGAAAAAACCTCGAGTCTGAGTGCTTCACATTTGACTCGGAGGAGGAAATGGGATACTACCACGAAAAAACGGTGAAGTACTGATGATGGCATGAGATTAAAATGGGAAGAGGATTTTCTCTTTTCCACTACAAGCAACTCTCGGTATCTCTGTAGCCTCTGAGCCACTACCCACACTCACTCACTCACTCACTCCCAAGCCCAAGGAAACACCAAAAACCCGGAGAGCTATATCTTTAATATAGATGCCCTCCTCCCGTAAACTCCGTCCGCAATCATACTCTCCAATGTTTCACTCTCATCCTCCAGTCTAACTACAGTATTTTACAAATTAGTTAACTCAACTCGGATGTATGGGACTTGACGAAGCAACCTCAGTCAGTAACTAAGTAAGCATTAACTACCACACCAAGACCAGCCTATAAGGCCATAGTATATAGAGCTGGTATAGTATAGATACTTAAAAGTCCGGGGCTATATGGTCGCTATAGCCCATATCGCTCGCTTCTCGAGCTTCAATTTACCAAATGGGATTTCATATTCTAACTTCAACCCCGAAACGAAAGACTCATCTCATCCTTCTATCTCTCAATTCTCTATCAAATGAACAAACAATAAAATCAACCCACCCACCAGTCAGTCAGCCTCGCATGTAAAACTCATCTATATATAT
>JAQFZC010001958.1:0-25770 GCA_034695205.1 Dicyrtoma fusca | reverse complement strand
CGTTTTGAAAAAGTGTTATTTCCTAGTTTTGACCGTTTTGAAAAAGTGTTATTTCCTAGTTTTGACCGTTTTGAAAATGCCAATTTACTAGTCTTTTGACAATTTTAAAGGTTAATTTGTTGTATAAACACTTTTTCTAAAACATGGTTTTTATGCTTTGCCATTTCGGAATACATAGTTATGGTATTATTATGGAATTATGGTATGCACAGTGCAAAACTGCAAAGGTAATTCAAATTGTGACAGAAACAGTAAAGTTGATCTGTGAGTATAGGATATAAAACGAGTACGTATTTATTTAATTCTGTAGATATATATATATATAATAGTATGTATTTTATTACACAATAATTTACTTGCGGTCATCATCATCTCTCCAATATCATAATCATAATCATGTAATTAATTAATAATAATAATATAGTATCATAAATCTTACAGATATTCATTCCTTTCATTCCTGGCCTTCATCTGCACGTAGATAATAATTTTGTAAGTACAAGAAGAAATACATTTTATTTTTTTTTAAATTTTAATTCACTTAATTACGATTACGAGTAATTACCTAAATACCCATTGAATGTACAAACCGGGAATGAAAATATATAGAGCTAATTAATTAGCTAATTAATTATTACTATTGTTAAATGCTAAACTGACAAAGAATGGATGATGGAACTGGAATTCATTTTTATTTTTATATTTACTATGTTGGTAGGTAGGTATAGGTACGTACTGATACTAATTAATTAAACACTTACAAATTACAATAATTAATTAAATATGTACGTGTGATGCAAGATGCAAGTTACAGTTAAGTTCTATATAGCTATATACTTACCTAGCTATATAGTAGGGTATAGCTATAGCCTATAACATTAATTATGATGTTTCAAATCACACGATTAGAGTCAAAATAAATTACAGATTCAGATTACCCTTACAGTATAAATACCGATGGAAATCTTAGCTCTTAATTACTAATTACATTACACCGAAAATACGAATGACGCCCGTACTTATGTATGTACTTACGTATCTATTGACTTACTAATTAGGTAATTAATAAATAAATTTCATTTGTAACACCTAGTTTCAGTAATTCTCATTATTTTAACACTATTTTTGTAATTAAGGTTTACGCAGTCTCATCTAAGTTTCGTCATCAGTATATTTATAATTTTATAATTGTAGTTTTTGCTTCTAAGCAACTTACTTACGCATTTCCAGGAATAAATAATTAGTTAGAATAAATATTGCAATCATAATAGTAGTAAAATTAAAGCTATGAAACAATTAGGTTATGGACCATTGAGCTACACACTAATTACGCCTATAGCTCCAAAAAATTGGAAATTGACAGTTTAAATGTGTATGTACCTATATGTAAAATGGAACTATACACTTTTTATTTTTTGTGATATAAAAATGTGGAATTGGAAATGGAATTGTATAGAAAACATTTAAATAATTTAATTAATTCATTAACTATTCTTGCTACAATTACAAGTTACAAGTGCAGAGAAAATCAATGGAATGGAAATTTCAAAAATTGTAAAGTTGACTAACGTGGTGCGAGTGCGTGATTGAAATTACGTATAATCTGTGTGGTGTGCATTGAGTTGTGATTTTAAATTCTAATTCTACGTACATATAGCAATGGTATAGCAGTATAGTTACCTATATACTTATAATATAAATAGTTATATATGTATATATTTACGTATATAAGTTCCTGGCACGATTTAAATTTTTAAAACTGGCTATAAAATAACTAAATAATTTCCTTTTGCTTCTCTATAGCTTTTTTTTCTTTTACTAATTACTTGTTTTAAATGGCATTTATAATTGGTAACCTTTCAGTTTGGTGTGTAGTAGTAATACATTAGTTAAGAAATTGCGAGAAAAGATTTAGTTGCAATTATAAATAATTACTAGAATTAAATTGAATAGAATAATAATAATAACTATACCTAACAATAAGCTACACGTGATTAGCTGTAGTGATGCACTATGTATTAGAGCTTTGGCTTTATAATTCATTATATACTAACTACATTTATATACAGATATAGATAATTATAATTAAATACAATAATTTATTTAAAAATGACAAATACAGATACAAAACCATGATCGACCACCAAACAAGCCCACAGCAAAATCATCAGCAGCAGCAGACCTCATACAAAAGTGTTGGAATTTTTGGTTACTTGCAATTTAAATGTGATTTTTATTCCTTTTTATTTTTGCTGTGATGGGCGATGGACCCGTATCGACCGACCGCACAATAATTATTGAATCTTGTGGCCTTGGCAACGATCAGTATTTTTTTGGACACAGAGACAGTCGAACTTCCGAACAGTCCAAGTTCGACAGACTAGAACACCTGCAAAGAAACCAGAGAAAAAATACACATTATAGCAAAATAAAATGGCACTTTTTGCACCACAAAAACTGCAGAGGTGCAAATCCATCCTTCCCACAAATAAATGCAAAAGCCTTAAAGTTTTCCTTTCCACACACGCCATGGCAATGGCAATGAATGAATGTCCGGGATTCCCACTTGGACACAAATGTCCAGAAAATAGTGAGAAATACTTTGACAAAAAATATTTGTGTCATAAATAATAGTGATTATCATATTTTATAGTCTTTTTGTGGCCTATTTTCTATTTTGAACTGGGAAACACTGGCTGGCAAGCCGTCACCGTCAAATCCCGATGGATTATTTGAAAAGGGGAAAAAAGTGCGTGTGAAGCAGTGCAGACTGTGTCCATTTAATGATGTGGACATTTTTTACCATTTACCATTTTTACGCAGGTGGATTGCTGCCTGCTTTTCTATACAATTTTGCACTTTTTTTGCAGTAGCAATATGTTCTAGCAAAAGAATGCAAAAAATAGGGAAAAATCCATTTTTTCTTTCAGTCTTTTTCGTTTTGTTCCCAAGCTTGACATATTACAGATACAAAGATGACAGTCACAGTGGCTGGGAAGCTGTTGTTGCTAGGTTGCTATGGTGTTGTAGATATTGTTATGTGTTGTGTGTGACTCTATGACGCCACCCGGGTAACCGCAGAAGAGAGATAAAAAGGGAGAGATAAAGCAATAAATAAAAATCTAAGCTTCATACATCAAACTTACACCGCACCCAACAGGAACTACAACACTCACAGGCACAGACACAGACACACTCAAACCAAACTAAAATCCTGCGGAAAAAACAACAAAATACTTCCCACTTACTTAATGCCAGAGACAAAATAAATGATAACATACCAGGTATACATTTTATTTTTATAGGATTCTCTCAGGTAGCAAAGAAACTATAGAAATATGTCATAATATCTCGAGGAGTCATATTTTATGTGAGATTCAATGCTGTTTTAAACGTTACTATAGAAACACAGGAGATATGTAGATTAAGTACGAGATTAGGCAAGCAAGAAAGTAGGGAGCCTTCAATTGAAACTGGGAAACCATGGAAAGACAAAGAATGCTGCTTACAAAAGTGTATTTTCGACAAATTCGCTTTTTTAAAATGGTCAAAAATCTATATAATATTCAATATATTTAGAAATACTCAAAACTAGTTACAAAAGAATTTCAAAAAGGTCATAACCGGAAATTGGAAGTTTTAAAAATATTCAAAAATAGTAAGTAACGCTTTCAAAAGGGTCAAAACTGGAAATCAACATTTTCTAAAAACATTCAAAACTAGAAACTAACACCATGAAAAATATCAAAACCAGAAATTAACATTTTCAAAAAAGACAAAAGCGAAATTAACATTTTCAAACAGGACAAAACCAGAAATTAACATTTTCTAAAAGGACAAAACACGAACCTAACATTTTCAAAAAGGACAAAAACAAGAAACTATCCTTTTAAAAAAAGAGGTTAAAAATTTTGAAAAATTGTAAAACCATTAGCTTTTTAAAAAGTCAAGCAAAAAAACATTTATTTTAACTTTTAAAAACGGTGTAAAACTAAAACAAAGTACCTAGGTAGGTAGGTATGTAGTCGACTTTCTAAAAGCCATATCTGTAAAAAGTAAAAAGCCTTTTTTGAAACGGTGTAAAACACAGTTTTAGCCTTTTTAAAACAACAAATTAAAGATACAATTTTGCAAACAGTGCTAAACGCATTCGTTACACATTTCAAAATGGGCATTTCAACTCTCATTTCTATGGCTCAAATCACTGAAGGGATGTTGAAATAATCTAAGCTTATTACACACTCCCATGCCATACAGGAAATTTCCCACTGGCGTTCAACTTAAACAAACCGTACACCCAACAAAGTTGGGTTTGCTACTAAACAAAATGTACAGCAGAAACTGACGAATGAGATCGACAGAAAGACAGACTATCGCACTCAAGTACCAACAAACACACACACACACACACACACCTACTTATTGTAAGCCCAAGAGTGTAAAATGGATGAAAGGCGAAAGACGAGAACATTATTGAAAGGATACAGAATACCAAATACCTTTATAGCTCAAAATTCAAACGAAAAAAAAAATCAACAATCAATAAGATGGGCTTCTACAGTTCTACACAGTATACAGATACACCTACCACTACCTAACTACCTATGCTAGGTTGCTATGCTATATTAAATAGTATAGCTTTAGCTATATAGCACTGTCTGTCTATAGGTACAGTACCTCTGTATTACCGTTATTAAGTTTAGGTAGAAACTACTGCAAAATAGCACACACTTTCCACAAATAACCAAACCAACACATTTTTGAGCTATAAAGTCCCCAAAAAACAAAGTGTAAAAAGCTCTATTTATGTGAACACAATTTTTAAAAAAATTAGCACACACTGCACTGGTACAAAAATGCTTTCTATTCATATACATAAGTATGTATGTAGTACAAATAGGCACAATTACTATTTTAGCGCATTAGTAAAGCCTGGCTTTGTTTTTGAAGGTTTATGAAGGTGCAGTTAGCACATTTTGCATCGCCACCGGCGGCACAATACAACTCCAAACAAATGGAGCACCGCGCTGTACTTTTCACGCTACAAACTTGACAGTATATTTTATTATAGGTAGGTGCCTCTCTATAGCCTCGTTGCCTCTATATAGCCTATATAGTCTATACATGGGTAAATAGAAAAGCATCACGGATTTCGATTAGCAACTTTTCTCCGCATCACATAATATTTCTACTATATTGAATTTTCTTTCCTCGTCGATCCATAAACCGCATCGGCATCCATCCCAGCAGCAGAAGCAGGAGCAGCAGCAGCATCCGTCTAAAACTACCTCTGTGGTACCGGTATCGGTTCTGGTACCTGAAAGCATCCCATCTTTTCACTTTCTATTTCTACTATACAGCCAGGCAACGCTATACGCTCTGAATTCAAACACTGGAATTCCTTATGAAATCTACTAACAAAAAGGATAGTAAAGGAAAAGGCACTTTCTCTTTTTCTCTCTCTCTCGCTTTCTCTCAATACATTTTATTTTCTTTCTATTTCTATTTCTATCCCACAAACTTTGGAGAAGACGGCTGCACGTGCCCCACACTACAAAGATAGACCTCCAACAATCATCTTCAAAGATGCCCAGCCACAGCCAGCCACACACTTTCGACACGGACATTCCAATTCCTATAAAGAGTATTGTTATTGATATTGATAATGGGAGAAAGGAACAGAAGAGAAAAGAAACTTTCACCAGAATCCTACACATTTCACAATCACTTCACTAAAAACAGTGCTACTGCCATTACTCGATTCGATTCGATAGGTGTCTAGTACACACTACAGATACAAATAGAAATAGAACAGATCGAACATCTTTTACTACCACTTTCTATCTTCTTTTTGTTTTTTTTACTATATACTTAGTAGGAAACAAGCATTTTTTTTCAAACAGTCAAAGGCAAGGCCCCCTCGTGAACGCCCATTTAATACATTTTATAAATAAATGGGTCGCTGACATATTTCTCAGTTTCGGAGTCAGTTTTAGATTTGGTTTCCCTTTCTCTTTTCCTTTTCAGTGAGAGACAGAACAGAGAACAGATGAGATGATCCCTAAAGATCCCAAGGACGGCAGTGCAGTGCAGTGAGTGCAGTGACGTTGGCAACGACAAAAGCGTTGAGGTTCTGCCGACGCTCAGTCTCCTAATTTAATCATCTTAAAAGGGAATTTAGTGTATTCTCAATTTTTTTATTAGAGATCTCATAGCATAGCTATAGCCTAGCCCACCATTTTTATTTTTTGCTTTCACAGCAGAGCAGAAGCAGAATCAATTCCACTGACAGACTTTCAACCTTTTCGAAACTGCAAAATATCCAGTTTTACAGGTCTCTTTGAAAAGAGCAATTTATTGTTTTAACCTTTTTTAAAAGTGTTATTTACTACTTTTGACGTTTTTGAAAAGGCTAGTTTCGTGTTTTTGGCCTTTTTTAAAACGCTAGTTCCTTGTTTTGACTTTTTTGAAAACGCTAGATTTGTGTTTTTGGCCTTTTTTAAAAGGCAAATTCCTTGCTTTGACCTTTTTGAAAACGCTAATTTCGTGTTTTTGACGTTTTTAAAAAGCAAATTCCTTGTTTTGACCTTTTTGAAAAGGCTAGTTTCGTGTTTTTGACCCTTTTGAAAACGCTAATTACTTGTTTTGACCTTTTTAAAAACTTTAGTTTCCTGTTTTAACCTTTTCTAAAAGTGTTAGTTACTAGGTTTTATCTTTGGGGAAACTCTAAATTATAGTTTTAACTTTTTTAAAGTGTTTGTTACCTACGTTTGGACGTGTTTGAAAACGTTTATTGTAGAATAAGCACTTTTTTTTACAAAGGATTCTTTCTATGGTTGATGGCTTCGCAGTTCCGAATAGGTTAAAATGTTGAAAAAATGCAATTTTTGGGATGCCAATAATCTACACAAAGTTTTCTTTTAAAGATTTTTTGACAAATAATGCCTATGTACTTTGGCCCATCTACCTGTCATGCCGTCGCGTCGCCCTTAATCCAAATCCAATTTAAATCCAACAAGATTTTTTAATACACGGTGACTGCCTTTGACTTTGTTTGCACAACTTGAATCAACTCAAAACTCGCTCTGTGTAATTCCTTTCAAAATTGTCTACGTGCTACCGGCACGCTTCGTATAAAAAGAAAAAAAAGAATAACAGAAGAAAAAGTTTAGGAGATCCTTAAGAAAAAATTCCAGGCTTCAAAAAAGTAAAGTACATAAAAGTATGACGAAAAAGCTGAGGAAAAGAAAGTAAAGTAAAGTAATGTAAAGCAAATCATGGAAGCATAAGGCTACGAAGTATGGGAAGTATATAAATGCACGATGCTCATAAAATAAATTAATATTCAGTTCACTCAACGACCGTGCTATAGACTATATAGCTATAGCTATATAGCTATAGCCCACCAGTACTGCTATAGGACTGATTCCTTAAGGGCTACTGGGTAGGATACTTAAGATTCCGAAAAGAAACGTAAAATGTTTGATGATGCGGCTGCCGCCGGCTGGATTCTTTCCACAAACGAAGTGCAATGTAATTCTGGTTAACCATCCATTAGTAGGCATTAAATATAAATAATGGAGTAGGAGTTTCATTTCTATTTTTATTTGGATTCAGCTATTTTTTCTTATTTTTGTAGATTAAAGTGCAGCTGTAGGTTTTTTTAAAAGGGGAAATTTTTTATAGTAGCAGTCTATACTACAGTAAATTGTGTCAATTATTCGAATAGCCACCCGAAAATTATTCGAGGTTTTACGGTATCGGTATCCCTTTCGGTAATTATTCATCGTCACTGGAAAAATTTGTGCGCAATACAAATTTTGGTATCTGGATTTGTATTGAAGCGAGTGCATGCGTTGCTTAGCTACAAATTATATTTAAATTAAATTCTGTATACGTATATGCTGTACTCAATTGCAGTCTTATACATATGTAGCCATATTTTGAAATACACTATAGGTATAGATAGAGAGATAGGTAAGTGGGTAAATTACTACTAATATAGCACTAAGGGGGCCAGGGGGCATTGCAAATATGACGCCGTAGAAACAAGAAACGGTGTTTGGTCTTTAAAGATGTTTTCCTGTCGATTTTATACACGTTTTAGAAACGTTAATTTTATGTACATATGTATTGCCTATCGATTGCGATTTTATAAAAGTACAATAGCTTATTGGATGTATGTATTGTAACTTGTAGAAGGGTTATTATCGAGTTAGTACTTTTTAAAAAGGTGCAATTAGCATATTTGACAGCTTTTTAGAATATCATTATGCAAATGCTCCATGTTTTGCTTGATTGTTTTTTAAAAAGTATAAAACATGGGTTTACGACTTTTAAAATTGTAAGTATCACGTTTTGCCTCTTTTGCAAAAGTAAAATATCACGCTTGCAGCTTTTCAAATTGTTACTACCACGGTTTGCCTTTTTTGAAAAAGAGTAATAGCATGGGAAGCACCTCTCCAAAATGTTTGTTTAACTTTTTGCCTCTTTTGAAAACGTATATAGCATACTTTTACAACTTTTCAAATTGTAAAAATCACGTTTTGACTCTTTTGAAAATGTAACATTAAATTTTGGTCTTTTTGAAAACGTGACAAATCAAACATTCTACAATTTTTAAAAATGTTGCTACCACGTACGTTTTTTTTAAACATGCTACATTGATTCGTTTGACCTACTTAAAAATGTCTCCAATGTCCAAATTGAATGACGTCATATTTGCAAGACCCCAAGTGTCATTTCCCACATCCTACTTCCGTCAACTTTCTATATATATTTTCAACTTCCCGTCTCGGCCGGGCCTTCTTTTGCCTATCAGCCGAAGACTGAACGTGAGATGCTATTCCCTGCCTTGCTTTGCTCTAGAAATAAATTGAAGATGCAATAACATACAAATATAGTGGCAACAGCAAACAGTAAGGATACCTCATAGCCTAGTGATACGGACTGGCAATAGTATGACAAGTCATGAAATCCTATACTGTGTCCAATGCATATACCAGTGCTATATACCATTATCATTTGGGCGTGCTATAGTGAGTCTGTTTTGAGCATGAGAGTATTCAGGAAAAAGAGGAAGTAGAAGAATTTTTATCTCTACCCGCCATGCATCAGTTTCAAATTCTGACTGACTTTTACTCAAATTCCATTCCAGTACTATGTACTGCCAAACTGACATACATGTTGCTAGGTAACAGTACCTATCAGTAGCTCTCCTAACTTTCCTTATAAGCTAAATAGGCACTGACACTGCACCACCACAATCATGGGCCCTGCAAGTATGACGTCAGAAAATTTGGGATTTAATGAGTGATTTTGAAAAAGGTCAGAAAATAAATTTGCCATTAGTAGGTATATGCTTAAAAATAGGCAAAACGCTCTTTTAACGTTATGGAAAGGTCAAAGGTGTAAAGCACGATGTAACACATTATCGAAAATTGCAATCCGTAACACTAACGTTTTTAAAAGGTGTAAAGCATGCTAATATTATTTTTCAAAAAAAAGACAAAACGCTTTTTGGATGTTTTGAAAAGGCGTAAAACACAATATTACACTTTCCTAGAAAAGGCAAAACGTGATTTGGACGTTTTGAAAAGGAGTAAAACACAATTATACTTTTTCAAAACAGCCAAACCCAAGCACTAATGTTCCTAAAAGGTGTAATGCATGATAATACACTTTTCTAAAAAGGCAAAACGTGAGTTTGACGCTTTCGAAAGTTTTAAAACACAATATTACACTTTTTAAAAAAAGCCAAACCGAAGCACTAACGTTTCTGAAAGGCGTAAAGCACGAAAATACACTTTTCCAAAAAGGCAAAACGTGAATTATACATTTTGAAAAGTTGTAAAACACAATCGTGCACTTTTTCAAAACAGCCAAACCCGAGCACTTTCGTTTGTAAATAGTGTAAAGCATTAGAATACACCTTTCCAAAAAAGGCAAAACGTGACTTGGACGTTTTGAACGGAAACTGACGTTTCTAATGAATCTTTCTCTTTTTCTTCTGAAATTAACGCTTTCAAAAGGTGTAAAACATTTTCTTTTATCTACATTTTCAAACTACCGTTTCTATGACGTCATATTTGCGAAGCCCCTCACCACCCAGCACGTCTATACACCGCATATTTTAGAATATCTTACTTCCACTCTTGGAAGTAAAGCTCATCATAGATAACTGTACTGCAGAGCGTGTCGACTTGTCTTCAGCTTTCCCTGTCAACTATGAAATAGACCGACCCACACGCGAAAACCAAGTGCAAACCAAAACCAATTGCCCTGTCGACTTCTACCGGAGCCGGTAAAAATCCTTTTTGACTTGCAAAATTCCTCCACAGCTATATACACTGGGCATATAACTAACGATAAGCATTTTTACTTTCTCTCGCTTTCACTTTCAGTCTTTCAGTAGAAACTAAACTAAACCAAAGCAAAGTAAGTTTCCCTGCCACTGACGACGTTTTGTGTTTTTTTAACATTTTTTTTTGCACAGAAAAAACCGTCTAAATGGGCCAAAATCTTCTCAACAAACCAGTGTTTGTGATACAATGAGAGAGAAAGAAAGAAAGCAAGAAAGAAAGCTGGGCTGTTCTGTTACTTGCTACTAGCTTGCTTTTGCTCGTCCATTTTCGTTCTCGTTCTCAGCCTTCCTCGTTCAGGATATGGTTTTAGTTGAATTGCATTGAATAATCCTGCCTTTTCTTTTTCTACTTGACGATGTCTATGCTGTTGGCTGTTGTGCTGGGCTCGAGTGTACAAGGGCGACATAGTTTTTAACATTGACAAGGAAAACACTACACATATATTTACATTATATTAGCCAGCTGACACTTGAAGAAAAGCCAAGCCAAGTCAAGTCAACGACGACCAAGACGGTTTACGGCAAAGAAATAGTAAAAAGAAAAGGCAGTATTCACTTCAGTATAGCCGCCAGTACACTGTCACAGTATAATACGGTATACATGGGTGGGTAGGCTATAGCAATAGCCAAACCAATGCTCTAGTAACGCCAATTGATGTAGCTATAGCCAAATGACTGTACCGTAATTCTACGACTGGTGGTTAGCTATGCACTGCACTGGGGCTGAAGCTTCTATACACATTATTTTTTACCGTTTTTAAAATCGTTACAAAAGGCAAAAGCACGTTTTCAAAATCGTTAAAACATACAAAAGCACGTTTTTAAAATCGTTACAGCACACAAAAACACGTTTTTAAAAGCGTTAAAAAACATTACAGCACGTTTTTAAAACCGCTAAAACACAAATGCACGTTTTTAAAATCGGTAAAATATACAAAAGCACATTTTTGAGATCGTTAGTTTCTATAAAAGCACGTTTTTAAATCGTTAAAAGAATTATATTCCAAACCACGTTTTAAAAATCGTTACAATACAAAAGCTAAGTTTTTAAAATCGTTAAAATACACAAAAGTGTATTTTTCACACAATTTCTATCAAAACAGGTTTTTAAATCGTTAAAATATACAGAAGCAAGCTTTTAAGCTCATTATAATGTCGACAAAGGCGCCCTTTTTAAAATATATATTTATACAAAAGCACATCTTTCAAATCGTTAATTCGAATAACAATACCTTTCTAAACCGTTAATACTTATAGGTGCCAGTTTTATATGTTCAGCATTTCTTAAAAAAGGAAAGTCTCTATTAAAATTTTGACCTCCTATAAAGGACGAGCTTCAAAAATTGTCTATTCAAGAACAAATTAAGCTTTCACTTCACTGTTTGAATTACAATTTGAAAACCCTAATGAGTTCGTGACCCGGTTATGAATCGAAGGCATACGGTACAGAAACTATATATAAATCTATACCACCAGGCCTATTTATATAGCTTCTACTCTATATTGCTATAGAAAAATGCAGGCTATGGCTATACCCATACGCTATGCTCTATGCTATGCAGTACAGTGCCAGAAATAAGCGAAGATTGTAAAAGAAGACTGCCGATGCCTATACTTTCCCATGTCATTCAAATCCAGCCTCTTTCCCCTCAATGCTTCGCCCAGTGTGTACATAACACGAGAGAATTTCCCATTCAAACTTATGAGAGTCTAAAGCTTGTTTGCTTTCCCTTTTTCGCCTTCTTTCCTCGTTTTCCTTCTGCTAGAACTCAAAGTACAGCCTACCCTACAGTTTCCCAACCGAATTTTTGAATATCCGAAATTTAAAATTCGAAATATCGGGTTCTTTTCTGTGTCAAATGGAAATGGATTCAAGGCACTGAAGCCTCCTTAACGCCCTGTTCTACCCCCGAAAAAAAACTTCACATAAAATATAGGACATGAATTTGTGTGGGCTTTTCAAGTGTCTTCAAGTGTGAATAATAAAACAACCACTTGACTTTTTTTTTCTTTTTTCTCCTTGTCTTTTATTTCCAAACGAATGACGATCACACCACAAGCAAATAAACTAAGAACCGAAATAAAAAAAAACCGAATTATTCTACAATTTAGCAATTTAGTTGACCCATTTAAAAGGAAATTAATTCAAATAATTATTTATTATGTAACGCCCCCAAAGTAATAAATTATTGCGATTTTCATATTCATAACTTTATTACTAGAAAAATAAGGGATTTCGTTTTAAAATTCTGACCCAAAAAATAAAATAAAATAAAAACTCAGACAAATTGTGCAATTGTAAAACTTGGCCATAACTTTGCAGACTGACAAGCTTGGCCTCCTTTTGCATCGTCTTACGTGACCTCCCTCATCCGACTCCGACCTGCCCTCGTCAATCATGGATCCCAAAGGGGAAAGAAGCAATCCCAAGCATGTATGGCCTCAACATTAAAATTCTTATGAAAAATGCACTGCAGCATCATAAGGCAAAATAATCATATTTTTGTTGTCTACGTTTCCTCTTTCTTTGAATTTCCTAATGTTTTATAATATTTCGCTTTATTCTAGAAATGTTTGCAAGAGATATTTCAGGAGGTATTGAGTTTAAATGCAAATTTTAAAATGCCTCAAACGCCACAGTTCCACACGTCAGGCTTGCTATACATATAGATATAGCAAAGTCATAGCGTTAGAGCTATAGACGTGCACCGGTATTTTTTTGTAAGGCAGTAGGCTTTAGTTTAGATCGCTCAATAGTTCCACGAATAGGTCTCTAGACTTTAGATCCGCATCACTCATACGATTACAGATCACATCACGTCTGTGAAGAGGACAAACAACGGGACGGGAACGAATGGAATCTCATATTTTTATTTCAGTCAAGTAAGGCATTACAAATTACACGGGGGCACCTTATCTAGACAATGCCGTCAAAATCGGGTAAAAAGTGAAAATATGAACCAGTTGTCCAGTTTTGCTACGACTAACCAGTCATAATAGCGTTGCACAATGAGAATAAAGTTCTATCTACACTTTCTGCACAGGCATGCTAAAAATTAATTTTGTTGTTTTTACACGCTTTTCGAGACGGTCATATATATAGCTTTATATTTTTTTGAAAATGGTTATTTCTTGTTTTGACCTTTTTGAAAGTGTTAGTTACGAGTTTTCGCTTCTTTTTGAAAATGGTTATTTGGTTATATTGTGTTTGTTCCTTTTTGAAAGTGTTAGAGAGAAAGACGAACTTTATTAACAAAACAAGGTCATCACTGTCCTCCAATGAGGATAGCCCAATGGACTCAGTATACGAAACAGAATTTCTTTTTAACCAAAAATTTAAGTTTGCTGTACAGAATATGCGATTACTTTTTTTTAACAAAAATACAATGCAACTAATTGCTCATACTAGTTTTGCATCTTTTAGAAAACGGTAATTTCGTGTTTGGACATTTTTGAAAGTGTCTATTCCGACTTCCGAGTTTTCACATCTTTTTGAAAATGACAATTTTGTGTTTAGACATTTTTTAAAGTGTCAGACACCCGTTTTGAATCCTTTTGAAAATGGCAATTTCGTGTTCGAACCTTTTTGAAAGTGCTAGAAACTAGTTTTGCATCCTTTCGAAAATGGTTATTTCGTGTTTGCTCCTTTTTGACAGTGTTTCTCACTAGTTTTGAATCTTTTAGAAAACGGCAATTTCGTACTTGGACAGCTTTGAAAGTGTCCATTCCGAGTTTTCACATCTTTTTGAAAATAGCAATTTCGTGTTCGGACCTTTTTGAAAGTGCTAGAAACTAGTTTTGCATCCTTTCGAAAATGGTAATTTCGTGTTTGGAACTTTTGTATAAAGGATAATTCTTTCCATGGTTTCACAGATCCGAATAGGTTAAAACTAAAACAACGGATGTTTGTACAATTCGCATGCTGGTATTTCGAGTCACATTTTTTTAAATTGTTCAAAACTGTAAGAGACAGAAGCTATATGTAAATTGTAGATAGTACCTTTCCCACGCAAAAAGCGTGCCTATTATAGGTACTATCGACGATTTATCAGGCCAAATATGAATTGTATATATTGGCATATCTGTCTTTAAAACTACCCACGTAGGTTTCCAGTATCTGTGCCTATAGGTGCATATCTACAATCTACCAGGCGCTTCGTTTGCATGAATGGAGACGTTTCTGCAATTTTGTCTACATTTGCATTTGCAATTTTTCAAGTGAGTGGAAAAGACATCCATAGTCAGAGTCAGACGGAATGGAGGTTATTGTATTTGTGAGGCAGGCACTGCACTGGCAAGGGAAAAAAGGAAAAAGAGAAAAAAGAAAAGAAAAGTAAAAACTAAAAAAAAAATATATAACGTGGAGTGTATCTAATCGTGAGTACGTTGGGCATGTTAGGAGGGTAAAATGTAGAGAGCAGAGCGCACATTGGATCTCTTCGAACATCTAACATTCTAAGACGACCATGACAATGGCTATCTATTTTGGCTTATGGCATGGCAACGCATGGTGAAGCAGAGAGACGGGCATGTCAAGTCACAGGGGCCGTCCAAATATTACCCCTTTACCCCAAGTGTTTTGATTGAGAACTGTAACGGAGCCCTTACAAAAACGTCAAACGTGGACTAATTTAATCAAACAAATATTTTTTAAAAAAGTTCTTAAGTAAGTTAGCACTGCACAACGTTTTAAGGCAGTGCAAATATCTTGTTTACACCTTTTTAAAAACGGTCAATTAGAGCAAGTACACATTTTAAAAAGTTCAAACCTCATATCTACACATTTTAAAAGGGTCAAGTAATTTATTTACACCATTTAAAAATGCCAAAGAATGTACTCACACCTTTTTCAAAGAGTCAAATGGCATAAATGGACGTTTTAAAAGTCAAATAATGGTTTTTAGACAGTTTCAAAAAGATGCAAATACTGTTTTAAGACAGTTTCAAAAACAGGCAAATAACCTTTTAAAACAGTTTCAAAAAGATGCAAATATTGTTTTTTAGACAGTTTCAAAAAGATGCAAATTATCTTTTAAGACAAGCAATTAATCTTTTAACACAGTTTCAAAAACAAGCAAACAATCTTTTAACACAGTTTCAAAAACAAGCAAATAGTCTTTTAAAGGCATTTTCAAAAAAAGGCAAACAATTTTTGTGGACAGTTTCAAAAACAGGCAAATAATAAAATTATCTCCGTGCTTATAAAGAAGGTCAAATAATACTGCAAAATGAAGTCAAAACATGCTACCAGATACCCAAAAGACCGCAAAATATTTTTCCAGTTACCCAATTTAAAACTACAAATTTGAAAATGCGTACTGAATGCGTCTTAAGGCGTTTTTAAGGGGTTTTCAATGCGCTCAATTTAAAAGAGCTTTCATGTTTAATGAGTTTTGGTAGACTGCAAACCTAACCTACTCCTAATACAATAACAAATGGAAGGTCCCACCGTCCAGGGCTTTCAGTTTCGGAGGCACAACTGGCCGTGGAGGAGCTGGTGAGCTGGTGGTGGCAGTAGTGCCAGTGGCATGAGAGTACTGACAACTGCCTGCAAAAGCTCTCAAAGTCAGAATAGTGAAATTGTTTCCTTTTCTTTTTTTTTTCTCCTCCAGCTCCAGTCTTTTACGTTTCTTTTGGCTTTGGTTTGGTTCTGCTCTGGATTTTTTTTCTTCTTCTTCTCCTTCTCTTTCTACTACTTTCTTCCTTTTTGGATACTTTCTTGTTGAATTGCATGATGGTGTAACATTGTAAAAACTATCTTGACTCTAAAATAGCCTGTCACTTTCACTTTTAGCCCTACTATATATTTCCCTGTATGTACGGTTAGTTCCACCAAACTTCACTCTTTGATTATATACATATATTTTCAAGCACAAGTGCCACACACACACACACACACGAGTCAACCAGCCAACTATGCCTTCCACACAATGACAGGCCCTGCTATAGGATCATGGAATGTCATAGCCGGGAGTATGTACGCCTATGCAGATAACAACGGAGAATCTCTCCACGTGGACCGGATTCCTTCACTTAACTTCCAATTCAATGCAAGTCCATTGGAAGAGGAAGCAAGGGGCTATGAGGCTATGTGCCATCAGCCTTATTCCGCTTGTCATTTGCCGTTTGTACACTCCGTGTCTCCCCCGTCTGCCAGTCCAAAATATGGATACCGAAAAACTCTGATTAGTCCGACTGAGACTGACTATACTGTACATAACTGTGCTTTTTTTAGATAAAAAAGTCTAAATTACAGTACAAAAATGACAAAATCCACTTTTCCACTTTTTCAACAAGAGCACCGCTTGACTTTAATACCTCTTCAAACAACAATTTTGGTACCATACATTTAAAAAAGAGGTCAATGAAAGCGTTTTAACTGTTTCAAAAGGAGAAGAAGCTAGTTTTAGGCATTTCAAAAGGAGGTAAATAAGCCTTTTAACCATTTCAAAAGGGGTAGGAGCAAGTTTTATCAGTTTCAAAAAGAGGTAAATATAGGCGCTGCAACCCTTGTAAATGGAGTGGCGGAGCCAGTTTTAGGCCTTTTAAAAAGAGGCAAATAAGCATTGCAGATTGCAGCCCTTGCAGAAAGTGTAGAAGCCAGTTTTACGGGTTTTTAAAAGAAGTCAATAAGGGTTTTCATCCCTTTAAAAAGACCAAAAGAGTGGTTTACTATTTTCAAAAGGAGTAAAAGTGTGATTTACTACTTTGAAAAAGAGTAAAAGGACGTTTTCGTAATTTAATAAAGATTAAAATAAAGGTGTTTAACATTCAAAAGAGTCAAATAAACGCTTTAATACTTTCAAAAAGTGTCGAAAGACGTTTCACCACTTTCAAAATGAGACTAATCGACCAAGTAAACCTGTCGAAAAAGCAAAAATTAGGCGTTTTAACATTTTTAAAATAACTACAACGCCGTTCAATACTATCAAACAGAATTAAGTTGGTTATAACTCCCGTTACTTTTAAAAATATGTACCTCAATATACACTTTAAACCAGCACTGTGACAGCGAGCACCAAAGATTTAATTCCATAGTCAAAATACTATCTTTTGAAAGTCTAACCGGCGTTTAAGTGTACAGCAAAAACTAATTTTATGCACTTTTCAAAAATACACAGAAACTTTATTTACAGCTACATATTTACAGTTTTATACGTTTAAGGAGACCGCAGAGTAACTACAGTAAGATGATCTCAGTTACAATTCTATTTTGCTTCCGAAGCTTCTGGGTTAGAGCTACTAGGAGATTTACGGTGGTGTACAGTACAGTGGCAAAGAACCTACCCACCTCAGCTAACCAGCTGTGCTCCACAAAACCCTCCAAACAAAATCTAAAAGTGGTTGCTACAGACACACTGCGTGCATCGCTATTGGTAATCCTAATCGGCATCCTCACAGATTCAGGGATACCATCACATCAGTATAGCTGAAGTCTATATATATATATCAGATCTATAGATGGATGAAAGTAATTCTATTACCCACACAGTACAGCAAAAAGCACACCAACATCAAGATCAAAATCAGCCACCTAACCCTATCCGTACCAAAACCGAAAAAATAGACGAAATGGTAATACACTATACGCCCTATATAGCCAAGCTATAGCTACATAGCTATAACTATAAATCTGTACCTACCTACCTACATACCTATACCTATAACCCAGATCAAAGTGGAAGTTGAAGTTTGAAGTTAGCATTTTAAATTTTATTGATACGTGAATTGGCGGGGGACACATGGGAAAGGAATAAGTGGTGCAGTAAGCCATGCCATAGATTTTATGGAAAGTGAAAGATTCAAGTTGAAGAAAGTAAGTCGGTCGGTCTGCTTTTGATTTCGATTGAAATCTCAAGAAATCTCCAGATTACACTGCACTGACAGAGACAAAGATGCTCTTCTCACTTTTTACTTTTTTAGGATTTTGTACAATTTAATATTTTTGGGAGCTCATTACTGATTAACACAGATTAACAGATGACTCCAAACTGACTCAGTAATAGTAGAAGCAATGGTAAATATTCGAATAATTTACGTCTTAAGATAGACAGATTTTTATAGAGCTTCATAAATCACAGTCATAAGTGTATAACCCGCCTTAATCTCAATTCACAAATATATCTCTAATCTCTATATACCTACCTAGGCATTTCCATTTGTATTATACATAAATAGGTAAAGATAAAAAAAATCTGCAAAAATCCTCCTTGCCGCCATTTACCGTTCCATCTTAATGTCTAATTTATATCTTAAACGGAGAGAGCACTTGGTTTTTATTTTTAAGACTCTATTAAACCAAAGGATGGGAAAGGATGAAGGAGGCAGAGCAGAGAGTAGAGAGGAAATCCCACAACAAAAATGATGGAAATTTTTTCCCGCTTAAAATATTCAAGAGTATTAAGTATTAAGCTGTCACATGAAATCTCATTTCCTCCGCAAGTTCCCTACTATTACTACTATCTGCTTTCACTTTCTACTTTCTCCATTAGCTATGCCTATAGCTATAGAGGTCTGTATCTGTATCCACAAATTTAAAATTAACCCGCCCATTTCCATAGTATATACATGTATATAAACTTATAGGTACTTTTTTGCTATATGGTCTAGCCTATATACCAATCGCCGGCTGGTGCTATATAGCAAGCTCTAAAATAAAGTTGCCCTGAAAATTTGCCCGGGGATTGGCTATGCTATGTATAGTTGCTATAGCTATGAAAATAGTAAATAGCTATAAGAAGGTCTATCAGTTATCAGCATATAAACTATAACTGTAGCTATATAGTTAATACCTTCCCACGTATATATACAGATGGGAACGTAGAACTGGAAAAGGCTGACCTAATATAAAACCACTTTAGAATATTTCTATGCAAATATCTGTAAAAACAATCTCATGACCATATATTAAATAAATACTTGAGTTAGGCTGTCCTGTCTTTCCTACTTTCGCTGTAGATATATACATACTGATACGCAGTCGAATTAAGGAGCCTTGCATATGTGACAATGACGGCATTTTGTTATCAATCAATCCTTGGCCATAGACCTGCGAAGCTTTTTTATAACAATGCAATTAATGCAAATTAAACAGGGTCTGCACATTTTGAAACAAAAAACCATACAAATTAATATTTGGCATTTGTTATGGTGTTAATTTTAGCCTTTTGAAGAGGTTTTAATTTAAACGTTACATCGCCCCTTTTTAGAACGTGAATTTTCAAAATGACTTCAACGTTCTAAAATGGGTACAACATTATTGTAGTAGCAACCGTTTTGAAAAACTACCGAAATAATGATTTCGGCGCTTTAGAAAGGTGCAAAAAAGGACTAAATGCGCTTTTTTCAAAAGTGTAAATAATGATTTTGCAGCATTTTTCAAAAGTACAAATAATTATTTCGCAGCATTTTTCAAAAGTACAAATAATTATTTCGCAGCATTTTTCAAAAGTGCAAATAATGATTTTGCAGCATTTTTAAAAAGTGCAAATAATGATTTGAGCATTTCAAAAACGCGCAAAACAATAAACTACCATGTTTAAAAAGTGCAATCAACGATTTTAGCATTTTCAAAGATGTAAATGAGTAAAATTAGCATTTTTCGAAAATAGTGTGTTCAAACTATAGTATGAACATTTTGAGATAGACCAAAATAAGGTATTTACACATTTCAAACAAAACTGCTTCTATTGCAACTGGACTGACATTACAACTAGAAAGCCCCTAAATTGCAGATTCTCACACACTGGATGCCTATAGCCGTTACATAAGCTATGACACGAGTATTAAATTTACGATTTACGAATTTCGGATTGCAAACTTCCTGGTTGTGGGTCTGGTGTGCTGTGCTAGTACGGCTTAATGTCCTTGTCTTGTGTATGTGTGTACTTTCTCCAGTTCCCAGCTCCAGCCTCCCTGATCATGACAGAAAGGCAGGGAGATAAGTGGCCTTGTACAACGTGCGCATATCTTATCAAGTTTTTAGGTTAATACTTCTAAATGCCCTCCTCTCCTATTAATGGTCCTGCATCGTTCTCATCTTCAGTTCTTTTCCCATCTCCACGGCCCCAGCATGCTGGCAGTGGGATTGAGCGTGTAAGTAGACGCTTGAGCGAACAGAAAAGGACGGTCGACGGTGGGTCATAATGCTTACAGCTAACTACCTTCACGTAGTGAGAGAGCGATTACGATACGATTACGCTTCTTCTTCTGGGTGCTGTACTGCCGTTGATAGCACAAGTGCTTTCTCCTTGGGGAAAGCGGAGGCAGAGCTTCAGGACTGGAGAAGATGCTATCACGATTATGTTTATCATTATATTATTATTATGCAGGCCACCGCACTGTACAGTAGTATACAGGATACAGATAGGCTTGGGATATATCCAACTATATAGGTACATCAATATTACATAAAGGTCATTTCGATTTCGTCTGGAATTTTGGAATTTGCAATCGCAATTTTCTTCCAAGAATTTTATAGAACAATATGTAATAATGCCCGCCCATCCAGAGGCACACATAAAAATGTGGGGGATTAAAGCAATAACTGTGAGCATGCAGACGGCCAGCGCAGCGTGCGTGTGTGAAGAAGCGCTGTGAAGTTAGTTCAGAGTTCCATGCCATGGTAATGCTTAATGTTGTGTAGAGGTAAATCCCAAGAGTTCAGACTTTTCGTCTATATTTACAAAAAGTGTAAATAGAACTTTTACCACAGCACAAAGTTGTACAACTGTTATTTACGCATTCAGAAAATTGTAAAACTGCCGCTCACTCAATTTAAAAAACAAGTAAATGTAATATTTGCACTTTTCAAAAACGTGCAGGTGTGATATTTACACTTTTCAAAACCAGTGAAACTGCTACTTGCACTTTTTGAAAGTAATAAACGTGATATTTGTACTTTTTAAACGTAGGACAATCACGGTATTTACACTTTTTGGAAACAATAAAACTGGCATTTGCACTTTTTGAGAGTAGCAAAAAAGTGATTTAAGAACTTTTCAAACATGGTATAACTATTGTATTTACAATTTTTGAAAGTAGTAAGACTGCTACTTACACCTTTTGAACATGATAAAAACGCAATTTACACATTTTCAAAGTACCTACTAAGACTGTCGTTATCTACACTTTTTGAAAGTAGTAAAAGTAATACAAACACTTTTCAAACATAACGTGACAAAAGTATTCACAATTTGTGAAAAAAAACTAACTCGTAATTACACTTTTCTAAGGAAGTAAAACTGGTATTTGCACTTTCACTAAATAGCAAAACTAGTACAGTTTGAGCTTTGAAAAAAAATAGTAAAGCTGCCATACCATTTGTAACAACTATTAACACACTGGGTTTCCGCCTTAGAAAAACTGATTCACCGTTTATAATACACCTAGAGGTAACGTAGAAAGTGAACTGTGGTTGGGGCTTCTGTCGAAAGGACAGTAAAGTGACGCTGGACTTGCGCCACAATGCTTCTTCACCCTCGATTACGATCAACATCTAGGTATCCGTATAGTGGCAACCTATATAGAACTAAGCATTATCCGCACAATTATCTGTACACCGATATAAAGCAAACTGGGCCTGGTTTATTTTTTATTGAAAGATATCACTAAACCATCAACGCCTCCGTCTTTCCTCCTTTCATCGTTCGTAATTTCAATAAAATGATAGCCATGTTTTTGGTGGCGGTACACACAGTTTTGAAACTAAAACTACTTAAGTGAGTAGTTTCCTCGGAATTAAATTGGAAATTCGATGGGAAATGATATTGGCATGCCATGGACCGACGATCAGACTGAGGCTCGTCTCATCCATTAGCTAACCAAAACCAGGACTGAAACCAATACACATTAGTTATGTGCGTCTTGAACCATTCGTTTCAGCAAACTACCTAAAGGTATGCACCTAACAGCAATCACTATAGCAACACTGACTGACACAGACGAAAAATAAGGCTATATGCCTATAGGCAACAACTCTGCAGGTAATGGACTCCATACATATATCTGCTTTCAAAAGGCTAAAGGCACTAAAAACTAGTAAAATGAAGAAGGCGCTATCAGTGAATTTCTGTGATGTTTGTAATTTCAGTGAATTTGTTTGAAGAATAAAATCGAAAAATACAATTTAAATAAAATTACAGATACATATAGAAATATAATACTTTTGAGAATGCAGCTAACAATTTATTTTCAAATAATTTCTGCAACATGAAAGCGAAAACAGCATGTTTACAACATTACAACTTCAGCTTATTGTGAGTACTTATATATATTTTAATTAAATGAAACAGAACTCATTGCGCATATCGTGGGCGAAGAAGCATTGGGGTGCAAGTCTAATCCCAGGCTAATTGTAAGCGCATTATTTTGTTATGCTGTCAATCAACACTTTACCTCCATTTAAAACAACTGAACATAACTTCTGAACAATTTTTCAAAACTAGCAAAGCTGTTATTTTCATTTTTATAACGGAGCGAAAGTTGCATTTAAAGTTTTGCAAAATAATATTTAATGAATTTAAAGCTTTCCAGAAAGGTGTAAAACTGTTATTTGAAATTTTTAAAAATAAGAAAAAATTCTATTTCCACTTTTCAAAAACGTGTAACTGTGGCATTAACACTTTTCAAAACCACTAAAATTATAGTTGCGCTTTTCCAAAAACATGTAAGTGTGGTATTTACACTTTTCAAAAGCAATAAAACTGCGATTTTAACTTTCGCAAACTTGTAAATGTGGTATTTACACTTTTCAAAAGCGTGTAAATGTAGTACTGACACTTTTCAAAAGCGTGTAAATGTGGTACTGACACTTTTCAAAAGCGTGTAAATGTAGTACTGACACTTTTCAAAAACGTGTGAATGTGGCAATTGCACTCTTCAATACCACCAATACTGCTATTTACACCTTTCAAAACCAGTAAAACTGCAATTTTAACTTTCAAAAACTTGTAAATAAGGTGTTTACCCTTTTCAAAAGCGTGTAAATGTGATACTGACACTTTTCAAAAAAGTGTGAATGTGGCATTTACACTCTTCAAAAGCGTGTAAATGTGGTACTTTTACATTTTTCAAAACCATTAAAACTGCTATTTACACTTTTTACAAACTCATAAAATTTTAAATGCCAGGAGTTGAACACCCTGATACAACAGGGCCTACCAGATGAACAACCGGACAATCGTCAGAATGCTTCCTCACCCACGCTCAAGTCTCCTCTGAGCCACATTATTATTTTCCATATAAAATTGGCCAGAAGCAGACGAAATAGTGAGTCTTGCCAATTCCAATTTCATTTCCATACAATGTAAAATTTAATGTGATGGGACAGACCGACAGACAGACAGAGACAGAGAGAAGAACTCGGAATCGGGAAAGACAAAGCTTCTGTATAGGGAGTCTGTATAGCTCATTGCTCGTTGAACCAAGTACTATTATAGTAGCCTATAGCACACACACACACATACAACTACAACTATTTGAATTTAAACTACACAATAGACTTTTCCTAAATGTATGGAATGGACTGACTAGTCACACTCCTCAATATTCATCGTCGCTCAGGATGAGCGGAGCTTGAGAGAAAGTAGTGTGGAATACTTAAAAACAGCCTCAAAAACAGAATCAAGTAGAAAGTAAAATCATGTTTTGGAGCTTCTACTGTAATTACGCACATGTACATATACATACAAGTACAATTCAAATTTCGGAAGGAAAGCCGCACAGTTATTGCCACTACCACTACCAACTACATAACTAATCCCGGGCATTTCTCCCATCCATATATACAGGCAACTAATTCTAATTCTAAGTGTCCGCTTGTCATTGTCTAACGGTCTTATATCTCTGTGCTACATGCACATAAACATCTTTTGCATTCTTCGGTGCTTGTAACGTTGTAACCACTACGGTACAGTGTAGTGCAATATTGCTGCTACATTATAGCATTGAGGCCAGCATCCCGGAGTGAAATAACTCCCGAAAATAGAGAAACGACACTATAAACTTAAGCAACGCCATTTCAATTCCGAATATTGCAAAACTTTTAAAAATTTAAATGGGAATAATATTTCCTCTCCGCAAACACAATTCATTTCCAAAATTTACAAAATGTACAAAATTTTAAGATGGAACGAGGAGTCCATTAAAAGATGATGCAATATCTATGTTAGGTACTAAGAGTAAGTACCACCTAGAGCACGCACTGCCCAGAATACGAATGGGAATCCTTAGGAAGAACAGAGAAATATATTCTAAGACTCTACATAGAGTGATAGCCTATTGCAGAGCAGGAAAATCGGAAGATTTTAAACATTTTGAACTTTTGCAATAATTTGGAAATTTTATGGAAAGATGTAAGTAATGTGATATTTTGCACTTGACGAAAAGATGGAAATACGGTATTCCCCTTTTCTGAAAAGTGCAAATAGAGCAAATGAGGTTTCTTAAACGTGAAAATAGAACATTTTGCATCTTTTTGAAAGCAGGTTAAAAGGACATTTTGCACGTTTTCGAAAGCACGTTAAAAGGACATTTTGCACCTTTTCGAAAGCACGTTAAAAGGACAATTTGCACGTTTTCGAAAGCATGTTAAAAGGACATTTTGCACGTTTTCGAAAGCACGTTAAAAGGACATTTTGCATGTTGTCAAAAGCATGTTAAAAGGACATTTTGCAAGTTTTCGAAAGCATTTAAAAGGGCTTGTTGCATCTTTTCAAAATCATGTTCAGCGGGAATTTTTCACCTTTTCGAAATCATGCTAAAAAACGGCTTGTACCTTTTCAAAATCACGTTAAAAGGACATGTTGCACCTTTTCAAAAGCATGCAAACAGACTATTTTGAAAAAAAAACATGTAAATAGGACATGTTGCAACTTCTCAGAAACATGAAATTCTGCACATTCATTCCCATAAAGCCTTCGATTATACGCCAGTTTGCATCTTAAACCAGGCCACGCCATGGAAGGACAGCAAGGTAGGCACTTTCCCGACTTGTTCAGACTCTGCTGAGAGACAATTTATGAGGATGTGTGTTGAGGAAAGGGAAAGCAGCAGTAAGTGGAGGAAAGTGTGGCGCAAAACATGGGCTTGATCCAGTCCCACTGATTCACTGATAGCATGGCATGAAGAGATAAAGAGACAGAGAGACAGCTCTATTAGAAAAATCCATAAGTTTTTGCAAAGTGGCTGAAACTAAGTGAAGCCATCTGAGCAAGTATGCCGTCGCCTACTCTTCACTTTCTCTCCCTCCACACTTTCTCTACATATGGCCACACACACACACACACTCACTGCTTAGTTGAGCACACGTGCGTACTTTTATTCTTTTATATATACCGTAAACGCTCGAATAGAGCCCCTATCTCGAATAGAGCCCCACTCTCGAATACAGCCCCATGCTACGACAC
>JAQFZC010001957.1:0-25773 GCA_034695205.1 Dicyrtoma fusca | reverse complement strand
GATTATGCATAATTGTAGTCGAGATTTTTGACTTTCAGTTAGAGTCTGTCAAGCAGAAGCCCAAAAGCATACCGACCCATAAGGGGGCTTTGTTCTCAAAATCTGATCAAGATTACAATGCAATGTCTCTGCCTTAGCCACGAAGCTAGCTGACGAAGTTTAAAAATATAATGCCAGCTACAGCTCCTAAAAATGGTCAGTTTGTCAGGTATGTGAGTATAACAAGAAACAAAATAAATACCAGTAAATATCAGTTAGCGTCAGCAATAGAAGTGCTACTGCACTTTGCATATTTATTAGTCTTCAACTGACCAACTGGCCCTTGCAACGTGGTCACACTGTCCACAGTGATTTACATAGTATAATTATCTCCTTGTAATCTCTATTACAGATCAATGCCATTTTCTACCCATAAGAAGCTTGCTTATGAGACTGAATGAATGCATATAGTTACAGTAGGTACATTAACTTTTACACTAATGAAATAAAATATACAGGACACTAAATGATTCATTGAATTTATTTTTTTGTAACAATATTTCTATGCACTATGTTTTTGGTCAGAGTAATGGTCCTTCCTTTGCTTTGCGTTGGTCAGTGTCGTTTTTCCAGATTCAAACTTACAGACTCTGGTACAGTTGGACTTGCTATTTATGTATATCCAGCAATTTTACTTCCCGAAATGAAGAAAGTATGTACCTATAGGTACAGTGATTGTTTCAATTAGATTTGTCTTCCTCCTCGGGACTGTCCATCTGGCAGCCATCCTGAAGCATGTGAGCTATTCCTTCAATGTCCACGGTCTCATCTTGCTCATGAATCTTCTTCAAAGCATTCCTCACAATGCACAGGTCCCCACGGAGCTCAGAAACAAGGGCAGCAATCTTTTGGGCGTTGCTTAAAATGTCTACGCTTTGCGTGTACGGATTGTAACGTACGCCAAAAGGACGCTGAATTTTCGAAGCAAATTGTCTGTAAAGGAGACGTTGGTGCATCGGATTAGTACTATTAGTAGGTACTTCATTATAATTAGGTACTTTTTTGTAGAAACTTAAAAATTAAAAAAACTTTAGACAGATGCTCCTAATTACTACTATACATACCTCATCTTTTCTTTTGCGTCCTCGAATGAGTCGGTAAAGAAATAGTGATTCTGGTACGAGGTGATTATACACTCTTCGGTGCAAGTAACTTCCGGATCAAACACTTGGATTTTTTCTGTAGCGCTCAGTGCATGTTTTAACTCTGCCACGGAGGAAAGAAGACCAGCTCCGTAGACACGTAATTCGTTCCCTTGCTTGCAAAGTCCGAATTCAACCGTGAAGAAGTAGCACTGTGTCAAGGATCAATTTAGTTAATTCGCTAGATTCTCTACATGGATCCACTTAAGTTTAAGGGTAGAAGAGCGTTACAAAATTTTGCATAAAAGTACCGTCGCAATTTTCCCCACTTCGTCCTCAGAAGCTCCCAATGAAGCAAGACCGATTTCTTGAGAGAATTGGGCAAAAGAGTGATTTGCCAAGAGGGGCATATGCCCGAGTAGCTCGTGACAGCAGTCTCTGTTTTCCCAAATTGTGAATTATCAGTATTACACAAACATAATTGTAGTTAGCACTATTTCACAAGTAGTTTATACATATACGTATTTACTAATAACTAATAACAAAGTCCAACGATGGGGAATTCAAAAGATTTCGAACTAAATAGAACATCTTACAGCTTCCAAAAGATTTAAATCCCATGTTTTGCAACATTTAAAAGTAATAGAAGAAAGTACTCACGGTTCAGGTGTATAGAACGGATCTGATGAGTGTCGTAAATACTGAGTGCAATGAAAAACTCGGAATGCAAGTCCAGCTAGAAAATCTCTGGGGGATAAATATCCGGCTACAGGTCTCAGAGTGAATCCCGTCTTTCCTATAGTTAATCAGTAGTATAATTATATCAAAAATTTAAAAGCCTTTCCACTGTTCTTTGAACTTCTTGAACTATTGGACGAAAAAAGGACAAAGATTACTTTTTAGGAAGGTGTTCAAATCCTGAAGTTGCGGAACATTATCCTCCCGGTATCCACAAAATTCAACCAAAAGTGGCCAGTTCTCCAGATATTCCTTGCAAGCGTACAAGGGGTAAATTCTATGCAACTCACGAAAAACGATTCCCCTAAAAATTGTAACCATAATAATGATTCATTCTGGAACTCACTTAATTTCTATACCGCTAAAAGTCCATACAGAGAATGGATTGGCATAAAGCCGAGTATTAAAGTAGAGTAAGGTATAGGCATACCATGTTCGAATTTCTTCTTTCGTGTACTCAATTCTAGGGATAGGTTGGCCACTGAAATCAAAATTGGGTCAAAAATATGAAAAATATGAAAAATATGAAATAATTCTGCATAGATATTATCCTTCATCGAGTGAGCTTACTATTTGTAGGCCATTGCCAAGTCAGCAAAGTACTTGCGACGTTTCCTGTACACTGGGTCCTTGAAGCCCTTCATGAATAAATGAACGGAGCATTCGGAATAGCATTAAGCAAAAACACATTTCAGCACAGAGTAAATTAATCATACAATCTGATAGGCATATTGCATTTGGGTAGGTAAGTTTTATATAAATGTTTCGAAAGCGATTGATTACGGGGTGATCCGCGTCTAGGTCTGAGCCGTACATGAGTACCCTCTGACTGTGATCCAAATCCGCAATCTTTCTCGGGAACCAAGGCATGTCTCCAAAGTCTGAGACCCAAATCAAAATCAAAGCACCCATCCATTCAATCCATTGCAATCTATATACACCTGTCGACAATGCCCTATAGACTGACTAGTCACCTCATTTAAATGCACTCCTGCAGTACAGATTGATCTTACCAAAACTGCTGGTGGCGGATAAAAGTCCAGGGGTGGGCCGTGGGAACTTCTGTCCTTCCTCAAATGAAGTCAAATTGATTGCATTCACTTCTTGAGAGAGATTCTTCATGATGTCGTCCATAAGACGATTGTCACAGTCCACATCCACCATAATCTCATACTCGGACGGTCGTCTCTTGGATTTCCTCGACTCAATGTGAATTACATTGACGCCATTTTCCTCGAAAACTTTTAGAGCTCTCGCCAAGCCTCCCACCTGATTCTTAAGAGAGAACACGACACAATTGTGGGTAGAATCCTTCCCTCCGTCCTCAGTCTCAGCTACTGGTGGAGCCTACAAATTATTTAACACGGATTCTAAAGCCACTCCAGCCACACCTACTTTTGGTTCTTTTGTTTTTATATTTAAGATATAAGGACTGATTGCGTAAAATGACCGAATTTAAGTAGAACTGGGTACCTGCGTCCCCTTTCTTTTACCTTTTTGAGTGAAAGGAAACACTTACATACGTACATTTACATACATGAAATTTCGACAACTAAATCATTGAATGAGTGGATTCTAGCTAAAATAAATTAAAACTACCGAGATATGGAAACTTCTACAAACAAGTTCTACGTGATCGTTCGTCCAGAGTTGTTTTCTGACCAGCCTAAGCATATGCGTACATTTACTGCGAACTTATAAAATGCTATCACCTATCTATATTATCTTTTATATTATGATTATCGTTTCAAGCGATGCGTTAAAGACTACATTCTAATTAGAAGCCTAAACTGTTTAGGATCTCTTAACCTTTTCGAAACAGAACTATATCTCGGTTTATATCTTTTTGACAAGTGTAATTTCCAGTTTCAAACCTTTTCCAAAACTTCAGTTTCTAGTTTTGACATTTTTGAAAGAGTTAATTTCAAGTTTTAACCCTTTTCCGAGACTTTAGTTTCTAGTTTTGACCTTTTCGAAAGTGTAAGTTACTGATTTTGACCGTCTTGAAATTAGTTAATTTGTAGAATAAACGCTTTTGTACAGCATTCATTCGATGGTTTCTCAGTTCCGAATTGGTTAATAGGATTGCATAACCAAGTTATTCAAATCAGCAGACCGAAAGTTCTTTCCAGCAATAGTGTTGTGTGTAAATGCGAAGGAGCCATTCGCATTCTGAGCTTAAGATTATAGGTTTATGCTATGTGCCAAAATATTCCAAGTCCCTACGTCAGAGTGCCCCAACATTTCATAACGGCTCTTTTTTAACTACTGCGTTTCTAGTATTTTACGACCATTTATTTACCAGAATTCTTCACCTTCCTTCGTCCAGGTTAGGTGTGACGGCATATATCTAGAAGGACAGGGTAAAATTTAAACAGTACTAAAAGGAATTATGACAGTTTACCTGTTGAGCACGACGCTGAGTGCTTTCTTTTAATGTCCAGTCCGTGCTATCTCCCATCTTGTACAGCCACAGCCCGAGCAGCCCCTTTCCTGACCCACTCATTTTCGCACTTCTAGCAAAGTCGAAATAAAAATTAATTACAAATTTAGTAAACTAGTACTGGCCATACCTGTAAATAGCAATTTCAACAATGGCAATGTGTCAACCTTATCAATAATTACATTATATTAACCAATAGTTGAAAGAAAATTAAGGCTGATTTGGTGAAAGCCTACCTTTCACCCTCTCATTCAAACATGTTTAGAGCTTTACACCAAAAAAAATAAAACTTACGATGTAACCTTATTCTTATTTTCTATATTTGTATTAGCGCTCCACTTCCAATTAGTTTTTGATAATTTTTCTCAAGAACTTGGTGCCAATAAAAGTAGGTATATATTTAACCACAAACTGTAACTTGAAAATTAAAACTTAGAATAAACAAAATGCTTTTTTGATACCGTATATTTAGAGAGAGTTCCTTCGAAAGGGAAGGAAATGCTACTAGGTCGACTTTATATTGTGTTCTCACCCACTAGCGTCCAAGAAGAGGGAGAGAAAGACGAAGACACATCTGTTGATCGTCTGATCGTCTCAGCAATGAATTGACTGGCTCAATGGCTTCGGTTTCGTTTGTCTTTCGTTTTGGTTACTTTGGTGTTAGAGTAGCTGAGAGAGGCGAGGAAAGGTAGAGGGAAAGACAGGAGGCGTCTATTTGAATGGAAGGCTTTGTTCGTCTGTCTTTTACTTTCTCCGGTTGGTTTGACGCAGCTTTATCTCTTGCCCTCTCTTCCCCACCATTATCCATCCATCCACATACAAGTCTACATCCAAAAATTTCACTGTCAGCCTTTCGCTGACGTCAACGAGATCTCTCGAAACTGTTTCCAGAACCAGAAGTTTGCTCTCTACTTCTTCTTCACACTCGTCTTCTACGCCATAAGTGCACATACATAGCAAGTACCGAGTTGGCCAAAGTAGGTACCTTAAGTTCAGTCTCGGCCTTTCACATCTCGGCTTCAGCAGTTACACACTCATGGGCTTTTCTTTGGGCTTGGGCTCCCTTTCAGGTTCCACTTGTAATACTTTTATCATTAAAATGAAACAGAGAAAAGATCAAGGCAAACTTCCCCAGCCACTTCATTTCCAACGCTGAGCCTGTACAAATATTGTGGACGCGTGTGTGTGTGTGTGTTGAGAATCAGAAGACGAGAACTTTTCCACTTCCCACTCTTGACTCCCTCCGCCATTTTGTAGGCAACGTTAGCACTCAACTACATGTATACGTAACTGCGGAACCCAAATGAAAGATTATATTATATACCTACCTAGTTAGCCTGTTGTTTCTCCCTTAATTGTTACCATTAGTGTCCACTATACATACGTAGGTAGGTACATACAAGTTTGAAGTTTGCAGATGCTTGAAATTTCCACTTTTTTCTTATCTCCTTCGGTATCATCTCCTGCATTCCATTATTTCATTGGCTTCATCTTCCTTTATTGTCTATTTTGTACACCTATGAACAGATGAGGGAACACTTGTACTGGAATGAAAATTAAATCAATGATGTCCGTCCGTCCGCCCACACGCTTCTATATAGCCACTCGTTAAGAAAGCAGTCCTTAACTTCACAAGTTTCTCACTCTCACGATACACTCAACATTTGTCCAATACATACATAAATGGTGGTAGCCTCAGATTTTATTGTCTGTCAGTAAAACAATCTATTTTCCCCATACCTATGTATGTATAGCTGTTCTCATATAATCAAATATTCTTGTAAATAGACAAGGTTGAAGAGATGGTACGTACACGTGTACAGGATACTTACGAAAGTGTGGGTCCTAATTGTATGTACCAACCTACTCCATAAAAATGCCTGCTTTGTGCTTATTCATTCTCACTCACTCAGTAATCAGTTGTTCGGTCATTTAGTCATTGTCAATTCCAGTTTCCTTCTGTGTTGGTAGAGGATTGGTTGCAATGCGGAATAGGGAGTAGGTACAGCGATATCAACGCTAAGTAGGACAGTTATAATTCACATAGTGAGACGTCAAACACTAACCAGTCAATCGTCAATCGGATCACTAATGCGATCATTCTGGTCCTATACCATTGCATCTTCCAAGTCTGGGTTCAGAGTGCTCTTCCCCCAAATTACGAAAGAATTCACAGTTACATTATTAGCTTCGTTAAATGTTCGGCATGAAATTCGCTACCATGTTTTTTAGCCAGTTCATTCTTGAAAGGGTGAAAGCCAGCAGATAGGCAACCGCCGCTCCAACTTTTTGACACTTTTGTGTGTCCTCCATGGGAAAATGTGGAATTATCTCTACGATTCCCGGAAAAATACTAACAAGAAAATGGTAGGGAGTTGACTGGAAAGAAGCCGATAGTAGTTGCTATTATTATATACAGATCATATCAGGTAACGTAGTAACACAAGTTAGTAGGTACAATCTTATTTATTAAAAAATACAAGGAAAGTGTATGAAACATCATTTTTAATATGTATACTAAATAGTATGCGTTCTAGAGAGTTAGTTTCCTTTGCTAGAGTGTGAGGCTTGGTTGAATTCCGGTTCTGTACCAAACGCTCTATTTGTTCGCCTTTAAATATATTTCCTCAAATGTACATATCTCTTTCTATCAGTTCTAAATGGTCATGGAAGTGGGCAGAAAGAAAGCCAGAAATAAAATTGTGAAAAGGAATGGATTCCTCTGCAAATAATTCGTCCATAAATGTTTTTCAAACGAACGAAGAGCTGCCTTGACTGTTGCCCGTCCTTCCCGACCGTTTTAGCTCGATGATGGAACTGGTGGAAGCAATACAGTAAGTGGGGGAATGTACGTAACGTTCTAAGGTATGGTGAAAGCAAAAGTATGGGGGTACTTACTAGTTTTGGTGAGAGAAAGGAGGGAAGAGAAAGCAATAAGATTGATGTGGGAGTTGTACAGACAAAGGATCGAGTCTATACAGACTATCAATATCAACCTTTTCTCTTTAATGTGTTGCATTGAATTGGAAATCAACAGTTATCGAGGCGTCAGCGTAGATTGTCTTTTAAGAAAATTGAATGGGAGTCTATATTCCACAGGGCATTTGGATTTGAAAAAGGAGTAGGTACCTACATATGTACTGTGTATTCACTACCCAACCACGAGCCGCTATAAACACTACCATCCCAAAATAAAGCAAGGCAAACCCATAAATTCTCTCTCATCTTTCTAAAACAATTCTATGGGGGTACATCGAATGATAAATATAACTGCCTTTTGTATAACACACTAACACAAAGCACGGCAAACCATTTACAAGCGTCTAGTACTCGGTTTGTATGTCAGAGTTTCTACCGAAGAAATACTTTCACTAGTATTATTTTGTGCACTTGGCACTTTGGGAAAAACTAGGGGAAGTATCAATAGGAACTAAATGGAGAGGCCACAAACTGGACTTTGCTGTGTGCCTCTCCTGGGCTTTAAAAGGTCTCAAAAGCTATACGGCACACAATTATTTTAATTCAATATGCTTTTAGTTTTAGGGACCAAATACCTAGTTTCTTAAGAAGCAAAATGATGCATCTATAATACGAATTACTAGATATACACAATTAACACCTTTTCGAAACGGTGATTTATCGTTTTATATCTCTTTGAAAACACCAATTTCTTGTTCAAGCCTTTTTAAAAAGTGCTACTTACTACTTTTGACCTTTTTGAAAGCGCAAATTTCTTGTTTTGACCTTTTTAAAAAGTGCTACTTACCAGTTTTGACCTTTTTGAAAGCGCTAATTTCTTGTTTTGACCTTTTTAAAAAGTGCTACTTACCAGTTTTGACCTTTTTGAAAGCGCTAATTTCTTGTTTTGACCTTTTTAAAAAGTGCTAGTTACCAGTTTTGACCTTTTTTAAAACGTTTATTGTACAATAAACATTTTTACAAAGCATTCTTTCTATAGTTGATGGCTTCGCAGCTCCAAACAGGTTAATAGACGTAATCTCCGTGTTACTGGTGAATTCTAAAGAATGCTTTTGCAGCAAAACCCCTTGTAGATCAGGTGAGATAATGCAAATGATGTGTAGGAAAGAGCAGCATACTGATACACGTGTATATTGTTAGATTTTGCTAATAATTATTAACTCAGTTTCTCTGAATTCTTTTTATTAATTTTGTGTCATATTTGAAGGGCCAGGGTGTGACCTAATGTGAATCTAATCGCGTGAAATACTACAAGTAAATAATTTGAAATAACTAAGCAATGTATTTTCACTAGCAATAAGGTCTCGAGAAAAAAATTAATATAAGGGAGCAGTTAGCAATTTATTTAGCCTCGTAGGCAGAGATAATAAATTGGACCACACTGTACTATTGAGAGATTGCTTTGGTAAGGGGCGTAACTCTCGGGATGCTGTTCTGCTGTACTGCTAATAAATGATCGCGTCATTTTATTTGTTACAGACGAATCACGACAAAATCATCAGAGCAAACTAGGTCAGTAGACAGGAAGCGAAGGGAGATTGAAGATTATGTAAAAGAAGTGTACTGGACAAACTAAAGAATCCCTTTGTTTGCACTTTGTTGTAGAATGTTCTTTTGCGACGTAAAATACGGTCCATTTCTCACGTCCAGAGGCTTACCATCACACAGTCAACTTAATGCACAGACAAAGGACAGAGACTGATGCATAGTTTTTTTGAACTACCTACCCTACGGTGCGGTGTAGCTAATTTAAACCTGAATACACAAAATCACATCGTGATCATAATTGATGTGGCATCAAGATATGTACCTAGTTGTTTTGTTATTCTTGATATTGCATAATTACATGCCTATTTTCTGTTATTAGTTCAAAAGTTTATTTGATTCATTACTGCATGAACAGAAGGGAAGACTAGATAGAGCGTGCAAAGTTAATTTTATCAAGAACGCTAACAGTTACATATGTGGCTTGTTTGGTTAAAAAAATGTGAGAAAAGCTGTGACGCCAGAAGGCTTTCTCAGTCCTTGTCTTTACTTTGTGTTACTTGTGTCCTTTTTCGGCAATGCAGTTTTTTAAAGATTTGGAACGCTTTCTCCAACCTGTGCTGTGCTAGTCCTTTTATAAAGTTCGATGTATCAACTTTTGTTAATGTTTAAAATGCAATCCGTTAGTTGTTTTTACATTAACATTAAATATGCATAATCATTACGTAATCATAATAATAACTTTTTGGCTTCCACTCTTTCAAGACTGCAATTCAAAGGGCTCGACTGTAAATTGTTCGAAAGCCAGTGCAGTGTGTAGAGTTTCCTAGAGAAAAAGGTAGCGTTAATTTTTTATCTTTTGAAATGAGCTTAGACGACAGTAACTTTGTAACTCCTGTCTATTTCATTAGTATTTTGAGGCAGAATTTATTCAGTAGGTATTTTTAGCGACTTGCGTAAGAAGGGACTATATAATTTACTGAGCCACTGGTTACTATGCTCAGGAGTCTTAATAATTAAGTAGAAAGCAGAAAGTGTGACGCCATTCTCAAGTAATCGCCACCTTAATTATTATCTTGGAATCCCGTGTAGATAAAGTTTTTCAAAGTTCATGGTTGTACTGCGGGGTATTTCTCCTGGCGAGATTTACTATTCCTTGGTACATTCATGCAGTAAAAAACCGGACGATTTAATTGCTCGTGAAGAGATTTTGATATCTTTGTTGTACAATCACTACTTCCAGGGATTTTAGCATTTTTGTGCAGATTTCACATGTCAGCTGTAAGATAAACCTTTTACGTTAAATGGAGAGACTTCAAGAGAGAGAATAATGTTTGAAATCAGTTAGTGTTACTGATAAATGTTACACTACATAGATTAATTAAAAAATTTAGGCTACGCATGTTTGTGTAGTAACTCTGAAGATTTGCCAAACTTAAACGATGTTGTAACTTGGCGTTTCTTTACTAAACTAAACTATTGCTTTCTCTCTATTGGCATGCTGGAAAAGCTTTCGAGGACTGTTAGATGATGGGTTCAGGAGAAATGAATTTAGTAATAATTACAAATGAGCTCACTGCTTGAGTATACTGTATGTTTTGATTCAATATTTTATTACAATCAACTTTACATTGTCAATAAATGATTACCAATATAGATTTTGAATCAAACCATAGCCATAGTTGACAGCACTTGCATAATAAATCACTGTATTGTAGTTCACTCTTCCACTGAAGACGCGGAGCAGCACAGATTTTTGTAAAATTACAAATCGTAGAGTCGATGAAGGGTAGTATAGAGTCACGTCTCAGTGTTCTCTAAAATAAATTAATGATTCCATCTGGAATGACAACTTCAGTTTAGAACGTGTACTTTGTCTATGGGCAACGCAACGGAATGGGTTTAGATGGAAATAATGGCCACGTTAGTCCTTTAAATTGTTGTTTGTTCGTAGTATATACATACATACATAGTTGGTAGCTGGTGGCTACTGCCGATAAAATTACATAATAATTACTGAGTAATACCTAAAGTCTAAATGCTAATGTCTCTCTTAGGCAAAATTCCTGTACTGTAGACTTACGAAGGTAAATCATAATCACTCCACAAAAGGATAGGGAAGGGTTTACTCATCTATACAGTACAATGTACAAGGTACACTATTACATGGTGAGAGCTTCATTATGTAAGGTACTACTTAACTACTTTTATTTTATTTTAGTAGGTAAACGATCACTACTTTCCCTACCTGCGCATTTAAACTATAACTATAGCTATAGATACATATAGCCTATACCTACTATCTATCCTATAACTATAAGTTACCAAGTGGATTGTTCTAAAGTTCTACTCTATCCGTATTTTCCTCGCAATCTTTAATTTAAATTTTATCTTCGTAACATGTTGTAAATGCACTCCTTGCAGATTGTGATATACTTTTTGATTTTTTGACTCATTTCAAAGTGACAATTGTGGGACTAAGCCTACATACCTACGTTAAATTAACAGGCCTACATATCTGTTTGAGCTACATACCTCTACGTACATACGTAAAGATAACATTCTTATTGTATTAGGTAAGTATGTATAGTTGTTATAATTATAGTTACAAGTATGTAATAATTATTTACCGACCACTGCGTGTGATTACCGGCACATATTTTATCCATAGTTGATAGTTAGTCAAGTAAAAATATGGGATACTCTGAAGATTTTATCCATCAGATTTCCTCTGTAAATGTATGTACGTTTCTACCTACTTACTTTTACTTAAGGAAGGTTGTGTACATATTTGTATACATATTTTTTGCTTCCCGGTGCATTGTATACAGACACAGACGTGTACGGATTACGGAATTTACGGTGCGACACATGCAAGGACTAATAATAATAATAATAATTATAGATACACATCTTATGATTGCAATATAATTATAAATACATAGTAAGAGTGAATTCTGAATTGCATGTAGTATAATATACATATAGTTGAAGTCGTTTTAAAATCTAAACTTAACATTTACATTTTACATCGTATCAGCGCTAGTAATAATACAGTACGGTAAAACAATCCTAAACAATTGCGGTCGATCTCGCAGTGTAGATTTGTAGATTAGAAACACACTTTTACTTAGTCAACGATTTCGAGAAGATTTTCTCTTCAAGAGAAAAAATAACATGCGACCTTTCAGAACAATAATAAAGCGTAGCGGGATTGCTAAATACTAAATAATAATCGATAATTTACATCTCACACCTGTCAACATCATTTAACAACGCAATAATTAAGTCCATCGAACGATACACCTATAAAACAAGTGTAGCAATTTACCATAAAGCGTGAAATTCGAAACATCATAATATAATTTAATGGTGTAGCACAGGTGCACATTCAATATTAATAAAGCTTACAATTACACATATTTTTTGTTTGCGGTTTCGAATTGAATATTGAAGGCCATCACAGTTGAGTGATTGAAATTTTAAATTCAAACCGATTGACATACAGTACATAGTTTACAGTATTTACATAACTAATAAGCAGTTGTTTCCTTTACATTTTTTTTTAAGTACCCAAGTTGGTCGAGCGTATCATGTGTTAAAGCTTCAAGTGTTGTGTATAACGATTACATGTCCGAGTTTTGTCTGTCATGATTTATAATATACGTAGTTATGATTCATTTTAATTCTAAATGAGACTTTAATTATTTGTGTAACACTCCTATTTATTCTTCATGTTGATTTGTTGTGCACTTCAATCAGCCATTTTGCTTTGTTCCGTTGGAATTGGAATCCTTTTTCTTTTCCTTCAAGTTTGAATTTTGAATCATTTCTCGTGTTAATTAAATGTACAAAATGTCCTACAAAGTAAGTCAGGAGGCAGTTGGTTGGCTAATATATTGTTTTTGGTAGAAAATTCCCACCGATGATGCGATGGTATTAGCTCGCTGTATTGTAAACGATTAAGGATTAAGCAACTGTATAACTGTAGCAGCTCTGAAGTGAAGTAAGCGGAATAGTTAATGCTTTTATTACTTTGGTTGTGGGCTTTCGATTTATTGTTGTAATTACAGTAAGCATCTCTTCGTTTCACTTTTGTCACTATTCAACTATTGTCTTTTGGGTTGGCACGCGTAGGAGAAGAATTGTTCAAGTTGTAATAAGCTTTTCGGAGGCATTATTATGATGCAGCAGAATGCACAATGCGCTTATAGTGATTATACTAAGCTTAGATAGAGCCCCTACCTCTCAAATGCTTCCTTCCTCTGAACAATAAACAACGCCTGTCGTTTCATTTCAGTTGCGATGACATTTGACAGAACAAATGGGCTAGTAAATCCGGAGTCTCTAGGCTCCACTAGTTCTAAATAGAAATCGAGGTAAAGGCTAAGCTAATATATTAATAAATGTAACTAATTCGACTCATATTACCTATGCGGGAAGACGGTAACGAGAATAAATGGCTGATCATACACTAATGGATTATATGTAGGTAGGGCAATCATATACACATAATTACATCGACGCATTATGCTAGAGTATTTGAGAGAAACTAACAATAAGTACACAATTTTATGCACCAAACGCTGTTCATACTAATTGAATTGATGCACTTGATCGACAATCATAATAATTGTCGACTTTAATGGAAGCCGGAAGCTGTAAATAATAGGAGTGAGAAACGAGGGATTAGTTTTTGAGATGTGCTGCGGTCGGTGCTTGGATAAATATTTGAACGAGAGGATTACTCTTGATTCTTTTCATTTCCTATTTCCTGTCCTTTTGTAGTTGTTTTCAGTTTGAAAAATTATTACTGTTTTTTTTTGATTTGTCTAATTTGTATTGTCCAGTTAGTACATTGTGATAACGATAACAGCCAGGGAGCATCATCATCATCATCATCACCATGAAATTAAGAAGCAAACATGATTTATTGTTAGTTCAAAGATTATAATTGATTAATTCATTAAGCATTCCACTCTGCATTGTCTCAGATGGTTGTTGAGGCATAATTGGATTTTATTCTTGTCGTTTTATAGTGTCTCAACACAAGTGTACGGATATGTGAATACTGGCTTTCCTTATTATTCATACTCGGTATTACCATTTATGGTTGGAGATAAGCTGGGAGTCAGAGGCTCCTCCATTGTCTTCTTGTTTTGTATTATTAACTTGATTCGCCTTCTCTTCCTCACACCCAACATTAATTATTATCTTTCCATCCTCAACTCATGAACGGACATACGTGCTGCTCTTCTAGTTGTTAGTTGAAGGTTGTTTCGCAGTACTGCAGTGCATTGTGCCCTTATTCTATATAGATATCTTCTATCGGATACGCAGTCTCAATGAATTTTTGGTAGAACCGTTGAAATGCTCGTCTACACACAAAAATCAGTACAAGAAATACATGTTTAGCTGTAAGCAAATAATGGCGGAATGATATTTTTTAACCTATTCGGAGCTAACAAACCAAGAAGTTGTTCAGTATTTAAGTTGAAAAGGTGTAAAACTAGAAAACAACGTTTTCAAAAAGGTGTAAAACTAGAAATTAACATTTTCAAAAAGGTGTAAAACTACAAATCAACGTTTCAAAAAGGTGTAAAACTAGAAAACAACGTTTTCAAAAAGGTGCAAAACTAGAAATTAATATTTTCAAAAAGGTGTAAAACTAGAAATTAATATTTTCAAAAAGTTCAAAACTACAAATCAACGTTTCAAAAAGGTGTAAAACTAGAAAACAACGTTTTCAAAAAGGTGTAAAACTAGAAATTAATATTTTCAAAAAGTTCAAAACTACAAATCAACGTTTCAAAAAGGTGTAAAACTAGAAAACAACGTTTTCAAAAAGGTGTAAAACTAGAAATTAATATTTTCAAAAAGTTTAAAACTCGCAATCAACATTTTCCAAAAGTTCAAAACTAGAAATTAACATTTTCACAAAGTACTAGATATATTATTGCTGTTTCGAAAAGGCTTTAAAGAAAGTTAGACAGTATATAATGGCGTACGTACCCCACGGATTCTGCAACGGGTCGCGTCGAGTCATCCGATATGAACACATGACACGCAAAGCGATTCAGTGATGGATGTTTCGTCACAAAACCAAAGTATCGATGATCATTGGGATAAAATCCACAAAACGAGACATTTTTCAGGGCATAAAAGTAATCATGACAGGGGGATTGATGTGGCTGCAATAAAAATAGAGTACCAAGGTTACAACCCATATGAGATCACTGTACTGTACACTGTACAGCTCGTTGTAATCTATATCCGCTTAAAAGCTCTCGTAAAACTTACGCCTAATTTCCCTTTATCGAGCATACGGATTCCTTGATCAGAGATTTCCAGAATACACGGACGTGTATGGGAAGCAACGTAGCCCTCATGACCCGAAATCTTTTTCACTGCTTGGCACAAAACTTCATTTCCTTTGTGGTAGAGAGTCTCAATGGACCCAATATAATTAATAAGGTACCTTTCTTTCTTCACTTTATTCGCTGAAGGATCAAAGTCATTGTATTCCACGTCCTACAAAGTCAGTCAATTAAATAATTCAAGCAATTAAACTCAACATTTGAGGGGAATGGAAGAAATAGGGAATCTCGTTTATCTTATTATAACTAATTGTTAATGCACGGATGCTTTAGAAGTGATCTAATTCCATTAAAAATTCTTACCACAACATAGGCAGAGGGGAAAATTCCTTGCATCCCAGTCCGTAAATTCACACCTAATAAACATGAAGAGCCCCACATGACGTACGTGAGTTGTATTTTTTACAATTTTTATTCCTAGCAATTGAAAGCATTTCTACAGGAATTTCTAGGAGTACGGGGAGCGGAACTATATTATTATTCTACACACCCGAGTGCCATTAGCCAGTATGTTACCCACCCATGACATTTGCAGTTTTACAAAATATATGGCTTGATATTCAAATATTCAGATCATATCCTGCACCATTAATTCAATGGGCATAACTGCAGCTGAGTCAGTCTATTGAAAACTTATGTGTACCTATACGTATACCACTTAAGTGCACGCAACTATGTAAAGTCAGGAATAGACGGGAATGGGAGCAGAAACTTATATAAACTACAAACTAGGGCGCTAAAGACGCAAGAATTCCTATCTACGCGTTCCCACAAAAGTAAAACTTTTCCATTTCTTTAATTCTCGATTGTGTGACTATAGTAGGTAGATAGCTTCTTTTAGACTTTAGAGTTACATACGAGAGAGTAGGACAGACGTATATTTTTCCATTACCTTCACACCAAAGATCATCTGCTTCTTTTTGCATGTAAATGGGATCTCCAATGTCAACCTCAATTTCATCGTGATGTCGTGGAATAAATTTATGCAGACCACGATGGGTTGCTTCTAGAATTTCCAGATGTGTAAACGGTACTCCAGACAGTGAAGGTGAAGTGGGCGAGAAAGATTCTACAGGAAGACCACAAAATTATTCCGAAATCATACTTGTGTGGACCAACCCTCTATACTGAGAGCAACCATGTAGAAGGGCACAATTATATTTCAAGCCAATACTGAACCAACTCACTCCAATTGACAAGGGAGCCACAAGGAATGGCGAGAAACACATTTTCCCTGTCCTTTGACAATCTCAAACTTTTGCCACTTTCATTTACTCTCGTGTCCTCATACGCAAACCTTTGAATCTGCAAATATATTTCCAGCCACTGAGTAGCTATTGCTATATGTATATGTATGTATCTACTGCATGGTTTCATGGAGCACTATGCCTCCATGCTTTCTCTTTGCAAGGATAAAATGATACTTGAATTGGTAATTTGGCAGGTTTAGCAAACAGACTCATCCATTCAGATAGTAAGTCGACTGAATTAGAGGGAACTACATGTGTAACTGTATAGAACCTTTTACTTTCCCCTTTCCTTTGAATTGCCATGTGAAGTAGTGCGAGCAAGCAATCTAGAAATTTATTCTGTCAAACTTAGAGACCTAATAGCATTTCTCATCAAATCAGACATTCAACTTTAACATACTCGAATGGATACATGTATGCTCCCAAGACTATACAGGGCAGAAGGGGAGCTTTTTGTGTACTGTGTGGCGTGTACAGCTACATTGAACTTTCTCCCAGTAGCATCTTCTTTCTCCTTTTCTCAAGCTGAAAAGCTGAAGGAACAGATTCTGCAATTTTACAATTTCACAGTGCCGTCTCCCCACAGCTCAGGGCTCGTATTGTGACTCTGTCAAAAGATGCGGCATGACAGTCTGTCTATACATATATTATTTGTTAGCACTCCACACGGTACTAGTGAAGATATAGATATAGTTAGGTAAGTTGCAACTTTTAATATTTCAGGAAGTACTACAGTAGCTTAGTCGAAAATGAGAAACGAAAAGTTGAGTGCTACTGCCGGGCGCCGGGATTTATTGAATTTTGGATTTGACTTTTTTCTTTTGCATGAATGACATTTTTACCAACTATACGGACAAGGAGGTGCAGTATGAAAGTGAGTCGGAGAGAGAGAGAAAATCATTTTTAAATTCAACATCAATTTCCTGAGCTGAGCTGGTGAAACGACTACATGGGGCCATGAAGATTTCTACTTTAAAAATCTTGCTTATAAGTATGAACCTATTGTGAATGTCATAAATATACCAAATATAAATATAAGCATGCATGAAGTGAATAAAATAACGTTTTCTAATATACTTTCTGACATTTGAGAAATCGTCGCTGTATCAGTCAGTGGATTGGGTTATTAAAGTCAAAGCCAAAACCAACCAACCGACAACGAGACCCAAACCAATGCAATGCAATGCCACGGAAGCGTACAGCAAGAGGAAAGAGAAAAAATAATCAATTTTTTTTTTGAGAAAGGGGTTTCCATGTACACTGTACACTCGGTTAATCCCGAATAGGGCTTAAAGTATTGAAGGCCCGTGTATTTTATTTCCTCTTTGTCGCATCAAGAGCCGGAGGAGAAAGTGAAAGTGAAATGCCCACGCACAATCACTTTCATTCCCGTCCGAGATCATCCAGCATACGCGGGTAATTGACAGAATGACTGATCATGTATATACGGGACTCGCAGGATGAAATTTTTATTATTCCCGCATGTTTGCTTAGTGCCAAAGGTTGAAATTGTTTATTTCTGTACTGCTCAACCGCATGCCATGGCTGTCACATGCAATCCGCTAATGCTAATATCTCCATTATTTTCCTACGACACGGAAAAATAGGGTCAAAAATGACACTAACACAAACGATCCCTACGCATGTTTCCCTCGTTTTACTCATGAAGCAAGTAATATTTAATTCTGTGAAACCCATTTCGAGAAAATAACCCACATCGTGTAGGAGTATAATTGCATGAGGGTACGATCTTCCCGAAAATGTAGAGATTTTATACGTATATATATAGCTTCCACGAAGTTACTAAATCTGTAAAGTAGCACGACGCAGCAAAACATAAAAAGAAGTATTAACAATCTCTCTTACCATTGATGGAAGGTATTTGCGGGGAATAAGGTTTACTTCCATCATCTGAATGTATGGTTGAGTGACCCGAGTCTAAACTTGGATATTTTTCCGAATCTGGTGAGCTTTCTTCATCTAAAAAATAAAACCCGTATTTTGCAGATATTAATACAAAAAATAGGTACATGCTAATACTCAACTATGTACCTGGAATGCAATAAAGTAGTTTTAATTGAATAGGTAAAGTTATTGTTGAAAGCTCACCTCTAGCACCGTGGTTAAATTTCAAAACAAAAATAGGTCTGTGTGAAGTTTCGCTTGCAGGTAAATTACTATGATGTGCGCCACTTAAATTACTATGAGAATTATTACTAGGATACGTGTACCGATCTGCATCGGATAATTCTTGGGCTAAAGACACTTGACGTGTTTCTTCATTCCCTGTAACCAAACCAATTAATCAACTTAAAACGCCATTGTTTTCCTCCATCAAATTTTAATCTTACTGCATTATTTCAAAATTCTTTGAGCTTAGAAAGACTATCCGTAATTAAAGGAGCTTCTGTACATTTCAAGCACAGCTAAAAATGGTGTGACAGTGAATGGAAATTCTGAAGATGAAAAAGAGCTATTTAAAAAAAATGTGCGTAAGTCAAATTACATCGTCTGGCAGGATTTTTAGGAATTTCGGGCAACTTTCTCCGCTTTCTTGTTACTAAAGGACTGTCTCTCTCATCCCTATCTGGCAGAACAAGTTGGAGGTCACCGGAGAAAGGCTCACGAATATCTTCCCCGCTACCCCGGTCATCCGAGTCCGCGGAGCTCCGGAATGGATTTCGATCAATTCGATCTCCATGGCAATTATTATGATTACTGATATTACTCCCGTGATGATGATGATGATGATGATGATGCTCCTCACTTCGACTTCCAATCACATTACTTGAGTTTGAGTTTGCTGCGTCTTCATCAACATCAATATCATGCACCAGCCTACAGAGACAGATATACGGAGTAGCAGATTAAATAAACTCTACCGTTTTCAGCATCACTTAAGCTCCAAATGTTTACCGTCAACTCACATACGGACTCTCATTGAATATTTAAAATGCAATGGTTGGAGGCAGACATAAGTTAAAAAAAATAGCGATAGTTCAGACATCTTAAGTCTTACTACTAACAATAAAGGACCGTAAGGTAAGGTCCATATACGTACTCGTGAGCTTAACATAAGATTAAGTTTCCTTGGAAGTATGATAAATATTGAAGGAGAAAAGCCGTAAGTCTGCATTGCGAGGGAATTGGTGAGCTACTAATTCCCTAGTCTATTCAGATACTGCAATATGTAGTGCACTCCGGAACCCAGTGGTACAGAGAGACAGGATACAGACTGTATAGACCACTGCATTCCTTAATCCCCTACATAAACTTGGTACACTCCTGACTCAAGGCAAACACACCAAAATCGGAAGTAGTAGTAGAGTGAGACTTGAACACACTTTTACCATCCAACCTTCCAATGTTCCAATCTCAATTCACAAGAGTATTGACAAGAAAAACAAGATATTTTAAACTTTGTCTGCGGTCAACAATAGGAATGTTTAATGCGATAATGAGACAGGGAAGTTGTACTTACATGTAACAATGTGCTGGGGCTTTGATGTATTGCGGAAGTTGATCAAAATATTGTCGAAATTCTTCAAATTCACTATCTGCCATTTTCAGGAGAGAGAAAGTGTGCGCACTCTTGTAAGTATTTGTCTGTGTCTATTTAGTCTGGTGGAGCATTGTCAGGCTCTGGCTCCTCGATGTACCTCTTTGGCCCGATTCTCTTTCTACTCGACCGTCATGTTCATGTGCCTCACTTCACTTCCCAGCACAGCAGAGCGGAGAAGGCAGACCTCGGAGCACCACACACCACCACCGAACCGAAAAAGCCAAGGCAGGCAGCAGCCAGTCAGTCCTCCGTCGTTCTAGTCACTCACCACCGCACACACTGCCTCCAGCATATTACACTCCACACTGTCACACCGCACCAAGCCAGCCGTACTTCACGGGCACAGGCTTTCTCAGGTCTTATTGATTTTCTTTTTCCTAGTTTACTTCCAGATTACACGTTTCCTACTGCACAATCTTCCCCCGTCCCGTGTACTAAGGAAAGCAGAAAGCAGAGCCAAAAGGAAAGCAAAGGAAAGGACTTTGAGCTCCACGTATGTACTGCACACCCGTGTCTATATTACATAGAATTATATCGCTGTCTCGCTCTCTCAATGTACCGTTGTAGCGAACGCCAAACCATAATGGTTACATCCACAATCCAGCTCCCGATGCATAATGAATACTACCCATTTTCTCCTACCGCTCTCAATGCAATGGTAAACCATTTCTTTCTCCTTTTACTTTCTCCTTATCGTCCTGTCCATTTTCTCCTTTGCTTTTCTTAAAACCTCCTCTCACACGACTCACACCTAATCGCTTTCATGTACATAGTTTCACTTACATCCATACTCAACATTCACACTCACCATTCCAACTTTTTTTTATGTCACAGTCATGAGGATTGTACTCTGCATGTATCATTTGTGTATATTTATTAGTATTGCAACACATTTTTTCCGTCTTCTGCTTTCTATTTTTTGTGAAACTACATACATAACTAAATACATATTCGCAGTTCCAGTTCCAGCAAGTACCCACCACAAACCCAAACTATGCAACTAAAACCCAACATTTTTTTCTCTAACCTTCCTGAATATGTATGTGTATGTACTCGTGTTATGCAGCTCGATGGAAGTTACACCAAGGAACGTTACACACTCTGTAATTACATGAATACATGTTATGGTGTAATACAATATGAGCGTCAACACTGCAGATCGACTCCGGGCTCCGGAATGCATGTTAACCTAGAACTTGCCATTTATTTCCAGCTCCAAATTGAGTACATTCAGTTGTCATTCACTCTACATATTGCTGGAAGGCATTACAACACAAAATCCAACGATGTAGGGAATAATAGACTTTGTGAAGGAGCATATTTTACGGGGGTTCTTAGTTCTTAAGTGAAAGGAAGCATAAAAATATTGGTAGTAATTATAAGCCGTAATGTCTCCGTGGGTCTCTTTCACTGCCTACATTTGGGCTCTGATCCAGAACACTAATGAGGCTAAGGGCTTATTCAGAGGTAAAAGCTTGGAATAAATAATACTGATATCAAATTAGCACGCTATTAAAGACGTAGACACATATATACAAGGTATATCAGTAGAAATGAGACAAGGTGAAAACTATGGAGAGCTGATCCACGTACAAGTTGTTGGTATTATTCCGAACATTGGAAACCTTTATTAAATACAGCATATATTTAATATTCATTTATAAAATACAAAGTATCTGTAACTGTAACTACCTAACGCAGCAAACGCTTATAATAGAGTTACACATACAAATACATGCAAGCAATCGTAACATAGCACATTATACATGTATAAGATCTGAATAGGCAACGGACGAGAAGATTAAGCGCAATCCACGTCTAAAATTAACATTTAAAAAATAAAAGGTGTACTGAACTGAACGCTTCAGGATACAGACCAGAGCTGACAATACTTAAATCAAAATATCTAGGTAAAGTAAGCGCAGTCCTTATAGAGAAGACAAAAATTAATTCCTTAAATTTAATAATTTCGAACATGCTCAGTCCCCACTGAGACTGAGAAGCAACATTAGAAACAACTGAGGAAATCTATTACAATTTTCAGCACGGTACTTAATGACTGACTGAGTCAGTGTGTCACAGCACTCATTATTACTAACAAAGTCCTCATTTGCTCCAGTCATAGTACACAGACAGTGCAACGTGTCCAACGTAATCGCGACAAAAAGTACAAACGTTGATAACACACTAATCTAACGCTTAAATCAACGCTTATGTCTCCCACTAAATTTCCTAAGATGTCGAAGAGCACACTTAGCGGCAGTACATTTGGCAATGCGATAATTTCTTCCAATTCCTCGGAAAGTTCCAACTTCAATAATTTCCACACTAACTCTAACACGTCGTCCATCCCAAAGTTTCTCTGGCTTTCCGAATTTGGCAGTTTCAGGTTCCAATTCTAACAGCTCACGAATCGGTGACTTGGGTACGTTTTGACTGAATTGTTCTGGAATGATTCAAACCACCGAATATTTATTTTGAAGTTCAGAGACAGGTACTGCGCACATGAAATTTTAAAGCAATTTAAGTAAACAAGTTTGATTTTGATAGTTGTACCTATTTCATTTTTCATTATCCGAAAGTATACGTCCCAAACAGCATCTAAAGACATTCCTGAGTCAAGGAATACAGCACCTGCGACAGACTCAAATACATCCCCTAGAGCTTTTGGCACTTCAATGTCTTCCGCTTCTTCACATTCTTCCTCGTCCATTAGATAATACTTTAAATAGATAAAATAAAGAGGTTCAATTCATAAAGCAAGCCTCAATGCTGAAAACAACATTTCCGAAAAATATGATTGATCAAATTTCAAAATTCAAAACGTTCTATTTACATCTTGAGTAAGGGTGTGTCCATGCTGCTCTTGGAAGGATACAAACTTTTGCAAAACTTCTGACAGTCCAGGGGAAGAATGACGGAAAAATTTATGGAAATCATTTTTAACTGCAAGTGAAGCAAAAATGGTATTGTTGACGAGGGCAGACCTTAAATCAGTCAAAGAGCCTGGAGAATGTTGGCGTGGATCCTCGTACAGGTGCCTTGTTATAAGGTAGTCTACAAAACAAACGTTCATTATTTACTCATTTGCGAGCTACGCCTGCAAAGTTTGGATTTCCCTTCAAATACTGTACGTATTAGTACTTAAAACGTACCCAAAATGGCGTCCCCTAGAAACTCTAGCCTTTGGTAGCAATCCGTTAGCGTATTTGATGAGTATGACGCATGTGTAAATGCTTGGAGAAGGTAACTCTTATCCCTAAAAGTATACCCAATCGCCTCCTCAAACTTTTCATAACCCTGCCACAATTACATTTCAGATTAACATTGGTAATTATAATAAAAGGTTTAAATAATAATTTATCTGATAAAACAGTGTTATCGTTGCATTCTAGGGACTTGTTACCTTTAATAAAATAGCAAGCTTTTGCTCACAATCCCTGCTGTATCTTAACAACGGGGACCTCGGTGGCTTCAGCTCATCAAACAGAATAACACTGTCAATTCCGGGCAAATCCATGTAAAATACAGGGTTCCCTACCCCGCGTTCTTTAATTTTCTCCTGTAAAGAACTTCTCATTACTTTTTGAGATGGCAAAACTCTCATCCCTAGCCAAGACATAAATAGTAGAGCTCCGTAAGGGCCTGTGGAAGTTAGATAGGCCCCAATTAAGGCTTCAACACAATCTGCAATGGACTTATCCGGAATAGACTGCTGAGTAACCAAGTTGTACGGAATAAATTCTGAGTCGATTTTCAATGAATTTGTTTTTAGAGCTGTTTCAATTTCTTGCGGAGATAAATCTTTTAAAGCTTTTACCTGTAAAATAAAAGTTACATTCAAAATCAAATATTCACAAATGCATAACTAAAAACATTCAATTCAAACCGCCATATATTTAACAGGCATTACTTGCGCCATTGAAAACTGATTATGGGGAAGCTTGGAATGAATCAGGGCTTTGTCCAGCCCTTTAGGGATATGATAGCAAGGTGGAAGCCAATTGTCATGAGGTTCGAACTTTGCTGAAACCATCACACCACCAAGGCCTCGTTTCCTTCCCAGTCGATACAGATGTACGTTGCTAACCTGAAATTTAAATTGTTTTTTTTTACCAAACCTGTTGATTATGAAATCGTTTTCAATAGAATAAATTCATTACAGCAGCGTTAAAGGTAAAAATTTGTTACTATATTTACATTTTTCCTGAAATGTAAATACCTGAACCGCACACAACTAAAGAATTTTTTTTAAAACAACAAAGTGCAGTTTTGTAGTTCTAGGAAAACTGAACAACTAACCACAAGCTATAATAATCTTTATGGAAAAATGTAAACACGATTTACAGTAGTTTGCACCTTCAAGACCGACGTAAAGACATACCTGCTTGGATCGCAAATGGCTCAATTTTCCCTCATGGATGTTTTCAAAGTTACAAAATAAATAGGATGTGATAGCATATTTCAAAAAAGAATCTCCAATGGTTTCGAGACGTTCTAAATTAAGCCCGTCGTTTGCATTAGACATGGTAAGAGCCTGAAGAATTTGGCAAGGGCTCGGACCAACATGATTTTGCAATTTAGGCTGATAATCGAAGCTAAATTTAGATTTCGCCTTATTTATCTCAGCACCCAAACTATTTCCAAAGGATTCCGAGGGAGGGTAGATTTGTGGTGGGCTCAAAGGTGTAAGAACTTTAAACAGAGTTTCGTAGTGTGGATTAGCTGCCTCAAGGGGTTCTGAACATGATGACTGCTTGCCATGATTTCTGCCCGGTATCTAGTAAAACATTATGAACCCATAGAGAATTACAACTCATTTAATTCATGAAAATTCTGGATACAGTAAAAGAGGAACTATTAGTTCAATCTTACCTCTGTGATTTTCCCACAAACCATACTCCTGATGTCATTCACTTTATCTTCAACTCGTCTCTCAAAATTATGTTTAAGTTCTGCTTCCTTATCGAAACTATTTACTCTAGTTTTCTCTTTAACGTTTTCTACTGCTATTTTGTTACTGTCCTCATTTGTATCCAGATCATCGGAGCTTTGCCACCACATATCTTCAGTCAGAATCCAATCATCTTCTTGCCGATGATCAAACGATACGTCAAATTTTCTTTTATCAAGCGTCTCTGCTGTGTGCGCATTTATAAACTGAACTTTTAAGTTATTATCTTCGTCTAGAAATGACTCAGTAGAGCCGCTTAAGTCTGACATGACGGACTCATTATCATTATCATGGTCGTGGTCCATGTTAGCTTCCTCAATATCTTCAGCAGGAACAAAAGCATCCTGATCCCAAACTTCGCCCCAATGAGTTGGACTGCCGTACAAGGCACGATGAACACGATGGTTGAACCTTTATTACACAAATAGCATTAAAAATTTAAGGACTGAAGCTCCTGTTCTTCCCTTAATCTCAACCAAATTTAAATTGTATACATCGACTTACAGTCTAGACTTCCCACCCCAAGTCCAATTTTTATTTATCATGGTCAGATTAGATGGCAACGCAACTGTTGGGTCAAACAACTCGTCTTCGTCTTCGTTAAATTCATTCTCAGAGGATTCACCATCATCTGGTACCTTTGCCATTTCATTTGTCCACGTTCCGATAATTAATTCTGGCTGTCGGCACTTTTTCATTTCTTCACACAGAATTTCGTTAACAGATTTCCTGAGAACAGAAAAGTAACATCAATTAAATATACCTAGGTAGTTTTCCACAGACGTAATCAATAGCTTACTAAATTTTGCAAACAATTTGTGCAGTATGATGTCTACTGGTTTAAAATCCAGTCGAATTTGAGGT
>JAQFZC010001956.1:0-25783 GCA_034695205.1 Dicyrtoma fusca | reverse complement strand
CTTAATTGTGATAAATTCTGATATTGTGAATTTTGACTAGCAAGGTTTTGTGCAAACTGAATTTAACCATTAATTATAAAAATAAGCACTATCAACGTTGTAATCATACGTTAAATGAGCAATTTTTTAAACTCCGAACCCCCAAAAAGTCCCTCCGTACATACCCATTTTAACATTGCGGTAAACGGAGGGTTTTTTAACTAGACCCCTAACTTGGAATGCACTCTTTCTTTAGTCCGGATAAGAAATGCTGCCAAATAATACGTTAATAAGGTTTACCACTAGTCTTTATAGGTCAGAAAAATGAGTTCGCAGACAAAGTGGAATCTTTCACCTACCTGGCAGTATAATATTTAAAGATTTCCCCAATTTTTTCGTGTTTTGAACTAAAAGTCATTTTAAATAACTACTTTAGTCTGGAACGGATGTTAAAACACTCAAGGAACCACCAGAGAATGACACTAAAATAAAATTAATAATAACATTTGCATACGCACACAAATTGATGTCAAAAACAAGATCTATCACAATTAAGTACACTACCCTAAAATGGTGAGCAATTATAAAAAATTATGTAACTTAAGAAATAATATAGTCAAACTTCTATGATATTGCAGTAACATAAGGACCACTTAAGTGAAGTAAGTTTAAAATGATTCCCCAAATTTTGTCTAACTCAGAAGATCCTAAAAAAGATCTTGAAAATGAAAATAAACTTTAAGGACGAGATATTTGGACAACTTGAATTTAAAGTACTGTAGTTTTCTTAGGTTTGAAACCTTCCAGCTAATATTCACACATAACGTAACCCATGCCCATGACATGACATACCAGTTAGAAATATTGCAACACCTTGGGGTTGTGCTAGTCCTTTCGTTATTATTCTATTACTGATTATCACAATTAAGTGTTTATCACAATTACGTGCACCTACCCTAGCTAGTACTTTCAAAAATGTCAAAACTGGAAAATAACACTTTCAGAAAGATCAAAACTGGAAAATAACACTTTCAAAAAGGTCAAAACTGGAAAATAACACTTTCAAAAAGGTCAAAACTGGAAAATAACACTTTCAAAAAAGTCCAAACTAGAAAATAACGCTGTATCAAAAAGGTCCAAACTAGAAAATAACGCAGTATCAAGCAGGTCCCAACTAGAAAATAACGCAACGCTGTATCAAAAAGGTCCAAACTAGAAAATAAGACTCAAAAAGATCAAAATTACCAACTTGCACTTCTAAAAAGATCAAAATTGGAAATTATACTTTTCAAAAAGATGTAAAACCAGACATGTTAACTATATATTAATTAAAGGTTAAATGAGATTTTTAATTACTTAAAAAGGTGCATTTAATCAATGTGAAATAAGTAATTAAATAAAACTAAAAATTTAGGAGATTACAATTATTATTGGGAAGCTCGTTGAGAAGTGAGAAGCGCGATCTGTAGCAAAGTGGATGAAATGCGGAAAGGCTGACGTTCTTGTGACTGACGAGCCGTCGGCGACGAGGTGCATTGGCTGGCGTTGAGAATCGAGAGATTTCTTGGCGCGTTGACTGCTTTCAATTTTTATACTTTTTTTTTCGCCTTCTATTGTTGATCTTTATCCCACTGAAACCGCTGTCTTTTGGGCTGTGCTTGCTGTGTGTGTGTGTGTGTCCGTTGAATTGAATCCCAGTTTCCAGTTCCAGCAAGTCTTTTAAATCAAAATTTAAAATCGAAAAAAGCTTGCTTTTTTTTCAAAATCTAAATCGAATTGGAAATTGGAGTATTCTGTTCAGTGCTGCAATTACTTAAAAGTGTTCTGGGGTTAATGATTGCTTACTTGTGTGTCCCGAATGTCCCGGTGTTCCTTCTTTTTTTTACAAGCCTTTTTACCGCGTCTTTTTGTTGTTGAAAGTGCTTGAGTTGAGTGGAAGTTAAGTTAGTTGTGAAGTGGAAAGTATTATTATAAATTCGCATTCTTAAATCTTAAAATTCTTACTTAAAATTGAAATCGAAATCTCACGCACTACAATGGCGGATTATAAATTATGAATTTGATTTTATAACATCCGTTAATTCTACTAGTTCATAGTTAGATTTATTGTTAATGGCTTCGTTTCATTTTATACAATACATTGTTATACTTTTGACTTTTACGCGTCCACGTGATTCATCATTCATTAAGTCTAAATTCGTTATCCGTAATTTTTAGTTTGTAAGTGTAAATCGAGTGTCAATTGATCAATTCAATGGATGCTTGTTGATTGAGGCACAATACTGATAATTAAGTTTATTTATTAATTAAATAAGCGGAGGCTGCGGGAAGCAAAGTAAATTATTAATATGAATAGTTCAAAATCAAATCACAGTAATGGTAATAACAACAATAACAATCATGGGGATGATCATATGGATGATGGTTCGGATGCCGGCACGGTAAACATTCTTAACCTTTTTACCTAATTTACATAGTATTAAAAAAATATTCAATATTTAGTATTTAGACTATTGATTGTGTTTTGTGTTTCAATAAGGTTTAAATTTTTTCTAATTGGTGTTTTTGTATTGGTTTGTGGATCATTTGTAGGAAGATTCAACTTCCAATGGAAGTGTATCCACCATAACCACCGGAACTGGTACAGAAAATAATACGAGTCGTTCCAATACACCCACCTTGACAAATAATGTTAATCGTAATCGACACTTGAAGAATAAAACACGAGGGACGAAGCGAAAGCGATGGTCCACTACAAAGAGTAAATGTGTATCTACCAATTCAAAATATAGCTACAGGTAATTCATATTGTCAATTATCTATAAACTGTTGACTGTTGACTGTATCATTTAATTATTCTTTTGAATGGAGAAACATGATAGAAATGTTTTGCATCTTTTTTGTAGCTGTATGGCGAAAGAAGACCATAATCAGCCTATTTTCGGTGTTCAGTTCCATCAGAAATTAAAACCTGGTCAACCTTTGATATTGGCGACTGTGGGGAGCAATCGAGTATCAATTTATGAGTGCATTCCCGAAGGATCTTTAAAAATTCTTCAAGTTTACACGGATCCTGATGTAATTTTATTTTTAAATCTATGCCCTGCCCTAAGGTTGTATATATAATGAACAAAAAACTAATTACATAGCAGTAGGCGTAGATGCGTACATAGGTCATACGTTGGTTCTAATCCTTTACTATGGAATGAAATTATAGACTGATGAAAACTTTTATACTTGTGCCTGGACGGATGACTGTAAAGGTGAGCCTTTGCTGGCAGCAGCTGGAGCAAGAGGGGTCATACGAATTTTTGCACCATCAGATGCAGCTTGTGTTAAACACTACCTTGGTCATGGTCACGCCATTAATGATCTCTTATTTCATCCCAAGGATCAAAACTTACTTTTAAGTGCTTCGAAAGTAAGTACAGTTCCGTTCGATCAACTCATCTTTAATGAAACAAGAACCTAGTACCTGTTTTAATCTTTAATAATTTGGATTTTTTATTCCGTTTACAGGACCATTCCCTTCGATTGTGGAATATCAAAACAGATTTCTGTGTTGCAATCTTCGGTGGGGTTGAGGGCCATCGGGATGAAGTTTTAGCTGCCGATATTGACATAGCCGGTACTCGGATAGTGTCTTGTGGAATGGACCATTCTCTTAAAGTTTGGAAGTTAAATCGACCTGAGATAGAAGCTGCGATACAAAGTTCATACACGTGGAAACCTAAGGCCATTAGGTACTTTATCTTTTAGTTTTCATATTCACCGATTTTACTGTTTAAAATGAATATAAAGAATAATAAAAATTATATACTGTTAATAATATTCGCACATTTTTATTGTTGTTATTATATCTTTAACTTTGTATTTGTTGCAGAAACGGTGTTGTATCCGGATACAGGCCTTTTCCAACTGTTCGGCAAAATTTTCCTGATTATTCAACAAGGGATGTGCATCGAAATTATGTAGACTGTGCTAAATGGTTTGGAGATTTCATTTTGTCAAAGGTAAAGCATTAAGTTTCTTGTTAGTGGCGATAGTCGACTAGTCAATGGTGGGATCACCTTAATAAATAAAATAATAATAAAGTATAAGGTAAAAGAAGTATCTAAATTATGTCTCTAATGGTTGCGCAACTATAATTTTTCCTTTAGTCCTGTGAAAACACGATTGTGTGTTGGAAAGGAGGCAAAACATTTCAAAAATGGGATGACGTCACTGCCAGTACAACAGAAACGACGTAAGTATTTTGTAAAACTGACTAAAACTAAAATTATTTCTTTAGCTGTTCTGGCTATTCCCAAATTTTAGTTTCTCCAAGTACTGTAGTATGTAGAACAATATTCTTTAGCTGCTAGCTGTTACGTTTTGTGTTGCTTACATGATTTTTAATTCTGATTTTTGAATCACAGTGTAATTCATCGATTTGAAATCAAAGAATGTGAAATTTGGTTCATACGATTCTGTTTGGACTTTGACAAGAAGACACTTGCCTTGGGGAACCAGAACGGAAAAACTTATATTTATGATCTGACTGTAAAAGAGCCCTCACAGATTAAGTCGACAATTCTAACGCATCCCAAGTGTACCTCTGCAATTCGACAAACTGCCATGTCCAGAGATGGCAATGTTCTCATCTGTGTTTGCGATGATGCCACGATTTGGCGGTGGGATATCAATCGAGATGATGACGATGTAGAAAATTAATTATAGTTTTTCAAGTGTTAAAATAGTAATTCGTTCACGTGTGGTTTATGAGTGTGAAGTCAGATCAGTGCAGTGTGTCAGTGTGTGTTTCAGTGCATTACATGCAGTGCTCCTGTTTCTGTTTTGTTGTTTTCCAAAAAAAAAAAGTGAATCGCGGAAGAATTATGATTATGCATCTGTCTTCATCTTCAATTATCAAATTAATTTCACCCATTTTCCTTTAAAGATTTTGAATAAAATCTTTCATCTTTAATAGCAGTTACAAGCTTTTGTATAAATATATTTGTATAATGATTGAATAGGTAAATCATTATGCTGGCTACTTTCTACTTTCGTATGCTTCTCTATTATCCGTAATGTCTCCATTTCCCTTAGGTTATTTATTTTATTCTCATTTTTTTTTGTAATACTTTTATGCAATATTTTATTCTTAAGCTGAAATCATCAGGGAAACGATTATGTGACAAACAGTAAGTACTAAAGTTGTTCAGTTGGATAACTAGTATATATATCCAGTTATAATTATTATATCTAATTCTGTATAACAAGTATTGTAAATTAAAAGTGTTGTGTTCACAAATTATGAATGACGAATTTATAGTTGTAGCTTTGCAACTTAGCCGTTAACTATTTTTTATTAAATTATTTAATGGAATTGTCACTTCCATGTGAATTCCGGTTAGATAAGTATCTGTATAACTATAACTATAGGGGACAGATTCATATTTTAAGTTATGTATACTTTGTTACACGAGAATCGTAACTTGTAAACGTTTTCGAGAAGTCAAATTTTGAACTGTAAAATTTGTAGTTTTTGAGTTAGATTTTACTATTTATGGGTTGTTTGAAAAATAGTAGTGGTATGATAGAAGATTGAGCACTTTAAAAGTATACCATTCTTATTCTTAAAGAGTTTTTAAAATTGTTTCGAGAAAACAAAACTAGCTTTAGTGTTTCTTTTGAGATTCAAAATCTATCAAACTTGGGAATCCCAATTTCGGATCGGAAATGCTAAAGTACGAATTTCGGGAAAAATATAAATCGAGAAAACGTGTTTTTATAGCCTTACGGAATCGGTATTAAAAATCGTAATTCGGGAATCGGTATCCGGGATGTATTTTCTAACATTTAGTTTGTCAAATTTAAGTATGTAATCTACTTACTTATGTAAAATTAATTATGCAACTTAAAAATAGTAGTGTCAAGTCGGAGTGTAGGCTGTATAGCTGTATTATATAAAAAAGACACTGCGCATCTCTAAAATTGGAGTTAAAAGCACTGAAATTGTATTGTAATCCGGCACAAACTATCTATCTATGATAAAAACGTTACAGTAGTGTAGATGCTTAAAAATAATATGTTATTGTTGTTCGATTGTCCTCCTGTATTCGAATACGTGTTAAAAATTTACAGTTTTGTACTATACATTTAAATATACATAAAAACATAATGCTTACAAAAAAAAACAAAAAACCTGCGCCTGGAACTCCAATTTAAAACTTATTTTTGTAACTATATATTCTCCCAACTTTGTAATCTGTAACGATTTAGATTTACAATGATGATAAAATGTAAATTGGTAATCCGAATCCCAGTATCCGCTATAATAATATAACTCAGATTCAATAATTATTCGGTATTTTGTAAAACAGCTTAAGTCATAAGTGTAGCCCTTACTGGAAGTTACATAAATGCGGATGGCGGATTCAATTTCAAACTCAAATAATATATAAATGGGTAAAATTTTATAAAACTAAAAAAGGCATTGCGTGTGTTTATACTCTGACTTATTTATTTACCTACAAAATCGGCTACTATTACTATTCTAATAAAGTTTTTCGTTGCCCCTACAATTATGACGGATGTTGATGGAATTCTGCCGACTACTGGGCTCACTGGACTGTAATAAAATTCTGGTTTCGACTTTCGACTGATTTCAAAATCCTTCGTGTGGTATGTATCTACATGGATCGTACATTTTTGTAATCTCCTATCTCCAGTACATCTTCAATTATTCAATTTCAACACCCTCGTGTACATATGTAAGGATATTTATACATCCTTTCTTGAGCTAATCTCCCAGTCAATCGCAAAAGAAGTAAAAGAACTGTCTGCCAGTCTACTGATAGTGTTCCAAGATTAAATCATATCTTCTCTCGTTTTTCACTTTCCTTTTTCCTAGGTTATGACGTAGGGCAATCAACAATGGAAATACACAGAGTGTTAGACGAGCCAGCTGCGCCTGCATTTATAAAACCAACAACAAAAAATCGGTTGTAATTATGATTTCATTAAGTATTTTATAATATTCAATTCACAATTTCCTTTAAAAATGCATATTTACCTAACAAAAATTCACATCTTAGCACACAAAATACAAACGCGAAGGTACAAGTACCTACAAAGCTTGTGAGAGCGGAAACAATTTAAAAGTATAGTGATTCTACCGAGAATTAATGCGCCTAATAATAAGGTCTCACTAGCAACTATACTAGTCAGAAATGCTGAAATTGAAATTATATTTTATCATTTATAAAAAAAACTACATACTACCTGTTGCATGTCTATTTTTACTATTTGAAGTACAACGACAAGATCAAGGTAAAGGGAAAGACATGTGCGTAATTATAATAATAATAATTTACCTAAAAAAATATAATAAAGTCGTAAAGATTCAAGCAGGCCAACTTGAACTTGAAATGCTAAAACTTGGTTCGACTTAAGTCTTAACACTGACAACAAAGGAAGAAGATGATGATGAATTAAGATGAAGATTAGTAATATTTTTGCAATTAATACGCACCAGCACTACGTGCTATGTAAGTAGCTAAAGTATTTTTTTTCTGTGTGAATAGCTTGCTCTATAGTTCTCATAATACATCATATAAATTTAATATTATTTTCACCTGGAATTAAACCTACTCCAACGGCCATGGCAATGACGAGATTTGAAATCTTTATGCACAGATACATGTACATATGCACACTTTACAGATTTTTACAACTTATTGTTGGGTTGGGATGTTCGTATTGTTCATAATGATGTAATCAAATCTTTTAATATTCCCTAGATTCATCCCAATAGGGCCAACACGTCACATACATACGAACAAAGTTTAAGTTTGAACTCCAGTTCACTAGAATAAGTCAGTGATTATTTAATTTTTGTGAGCACTAGATTGCTAAATTCAGGCAGCTCTTCAAACCTCACCAGCAAACGCGGTTTCCATAATTTTCTATTTGGTAGCCACGTACTTAATACAAGACCATAGTCATCATCAAAAATTCAAGCTAAGAAATAACTAATTCTTGTAAAATCTCAGTAAATTAATTTTATTGAATTTTACTTGATTTGATTTTCTTAATTTCCAATTTACTTTTTACTACACGAGCTGGATTGTGCTGTCTGAGTGAGCAAACTTGTAGGAGCAGAATTTAAATAATTTCACGCAAAAAAAAACTATAGACATTAGAAATTCTTCTAGAGTTTCTATTGAATTGTAAAATTGTACAGACAATAATCATTATCTACTGTAAATACACTTTGAATTGTAGCTTCTAGTTTGAGGCACAGTTTAAGAATGGAGTTAAAATTAATTTCGGTTCTCATCGTGTCCAGTGTTTTGGTTGGGACGGCTTACGGGAAACCGAAGCCTTGTAAGAAGGCCTGTGAGAATGACGTGGACACTTGGACACAGACTGTCAAGGAAGCCGAGGATTCCGTTTATGGCGATACTTCCTTCTTTTGCCATTCATGCATTAATAATTGCATAAGCGAGAAAGCATGTAAGTTTGGCTAGCTATAGATACAAGTTACAGGAGCAAACTGAAAATTTACCTTTTCGAAACCGTACTACCGTAAAGCTTCTAATAGAAGGCCCCGCCTTCTATTTGTAAAACACAGTTCGACCCCCGCCGTTTATTAGAGACCCGCCGGCTATTAGAAGTTAGAATTCAATGCATACTATTTACAAAACTCATTTCGACCCCCGCCTTCTATTAGAGACTCGCCGTCTATTAGAGATCCGTCTTCTATTAGAAGCTTTACTAGTTTTTCAACATTTTGAAAATTATAATTTCTAGTTTTGAATGATTTTGGAAATGTTTTTTTCTAGTTTTGACTTTTCTGAAAGTGTTGATTTTCTAGTTTTGACCTTTTTGAAAGTGTTGATTTCTATTTTTGAATTACTTTGAAAATTGTAATTTCTAGTTTTGACCTTTTTGAAACTGTTACTTACTATATAGTTTTACATATTTTTAAATATGTTAGTTTCTAGTTTTGACCGTTTTGTAAAATATTCCTTCTAGGTTTTGTTTTTGTTGTGATTTTGATTGATCCGTCTATTTTGTTTGATTGCAGTGGAGCATTTCGGCAAAGATTTCGACATGTACAAGGCAGACTGTGAGAAGAGGAATGAGTACTACAAATGGCATTTTGGAACTGGGATGCCCGAGTGCATGGAGGAAATCGGACCGGGTAAATGTTTGGAACAGATGAAGTTCTCCTGCGGCTATGACTACAAGAACATGATGAAGACCTCCGGGAAGGATAGTTGTAATTGGTCGAAATCTTGTGAGAAATGGGGATTTGACAATACTAAATTCATGCCTGAAGATCCCAACTGGCAGCCCTATACCGATGATAAGAGGAAAAAGAGAGAAGTTACTATTTCAACTAAGTACGTAGTTGAAGAAGTACTATAAATAATTGTATAATTCGGCTCCTAAAGACTTCTAATCAACTGATTTAAATTAATTCTGCTTTCTAATTTCTGTTTTTTATAGTAGTCATATTTACTTACTTACTGTTGAATTCTGATTATACATAGATTTTTATTTTATTATTTGCTACGTACTATCTCTATCTTTATGCAAGGGAATGCTTTGTGTACTTACTATAAATTACATACATGTATCTATGTAATGCCTATACCTTTATACTTACATTGCCTAGTGTTTAAATTAAATTGTTTAGGCAAAAGGTAGTTAAATGATGAAAAATATCCCCCGGTATCTTGTCAAGCCTTCAGTCTCACGTAGCCTTCGTACCCTCTCGGTCATTCCTTACTTACAGTGTATTCATTCCTATAGCTATATAACTATAGTGAGTAGATACATAATAATGTGAATGTGTAGTACTGTAGTACTGAAGAAGTAAATAAATTAAAATATTATTATAATTATGTCAGAAAAATGTTTTTATATCTTGCTATGCAATGAATAATTAATCATCTGCATGCTACATTTGATTCCGGTCGTTCACACAACATTCTTTGGATTCTTGATCTTAATCCGTTTCAATCCTTAAAATTATAGCATAGGTACCTATCTTACCTGGCTGCTGGTTTTCGTACATATGTGGTAAAAAAATCTCATGGCTACGACCCAAGAACACTATTTACATTATTAAAAATAATTTAATTATACGTTCTCAGTCAAAGAAACATCCCCATTGCTATCACAATTAGTCTAGGTACCTAATTACTTTTAATTTGATCATTGAACTACGGTAGACGGTATTAAGTAGATCATAAAAGTAATAGCCCGGTAAATGTTAAATTGTGATATTTATTAACGGTCGACCACAATTTCACGACTGTACCCTAAAGAAGAGATTCGGGCTCAAAGGGGCCTTGCAGTGCAAGCCTTGCACGTACCTATATATATATTGTAGGGTAAGTGAGCAAAAAGAGCGTTTAAAGTTTAACGTTAAATTGCTTCTTCACCGACATCAAATCAACATCCAATCCAGTGTTCCGTTTAAATACAGTCACATGGGGTCCTTATTAGAACCTACCACCTGCCCCGTTTTAAAGCCCTATTATTTCAGTTCGTTTACGATGACGATTCGTTTTGTTGAACGATTTTTTTCTGCAAGTCGTCGTAGTTCGTAGTTCGCCGTTTCTGTTCTGTCGAATTTGAATGAATTTCGAACTTAATACTTAACGTTGGTCTTTGGTTGCTTTAGTTGTGACGTATTTACTAATATGCTGTGCTAGAAGCAACCATTAACCATTATTGACTATCAAAACCTAAAGGAAGTAATTATAGAAGTAATCAACAGGGAAGTCAGAAGTTGTGTTATTATGAAGGAAGATTATTGTTGAAACGAAGCTAAATTTTGGCATTAATTCAGTCATCATTACTTGGACAACGCGGTTGACAGTTAAGTTCACATACAACTTACAACATAAGGAAAAAAATAGACTATTTAAACCGAAAGTAAGAGTTACATATAAAATATGAATTAAGAAAAAAACTGTTGAATGTTAACTGCATCTCATCGCCAAGTCGTCAAACGATATTATTACGTATTTATTATATAAACATTCAACATTATCATCAGTTAATTATGAATGATGCAGCACGCATCATCATAATTTCATAAATATATGTTCATTTTTTGTTTTGCCTGTGTTTTTTCGTTGTTTTACTACAGGTGACAGGTATTCAGTTTTGACTGACCACTGTCAAACTGTCTACATTCAGTTGGCTTTCAATTCATCTGTACATTCAACATTCTGCAAGCCACAATGTTTGGATGTTCTTTACTGTCTTCCGGAAGTTCCGGAAAGGCTTGGTCTTGGGAGGAAGTGCTAAATGAGTACCCGAGAGAGGAGGGTGGCTTCCCAGGTGCAGCTCCCGTGTCTGCATTTAAGTTTCAAAAGGTTCCTTTATTTCTTTTTAGCTTAATTTAGCGATACTGTCTCAACATTATGACGACGACTTGATCAGTATTTTTATTTTTTAATTTAAACGGTTTACAGTTTAAAAGAAGGTTAACTTTGTGTGGTGACTTGTTTGTGTTGTTTGATTGTTGATTCTGATAGGCACCCTTGTCTCCATATTGGGATTGGATTTCTTTTGTGGGCACAGTTGGTGAGCTTGCTTTGAAAGCTCATGTTGACAATTATGTACCCAAGAGTAAAGAAGGAAGCCTTGAGTTTAGTACTAAGACTAATCGGAAAGAAAATCAGAGTGATAAGACTGCGTACTGGTTTGTTGAGGTTGTTCAATTTGAAGGTAAATATATACGGAATAATAATGAAGTCCAAGTCCATTTACCTCCTCGTATCAATAATTCGTTGTATGTAGGTACATACATGCAAAATAGATATTTCTGTCATCTTGTGCACAGAATTAAATTAACAATTTTTTGCTAATAAGGCTTGATGCTGATATATGCAGGCATATTTATCAGTTGCCAATTGCTATAATGGTACAAATCGCGTGTTCTTCCTTCATTAACGATTTTTTAATTATTTTGTTTCATTTTATGCTCATAAGGTTATCTTGTGAAAGTTCGATTTCTCGGATCTCCTTCACAGCTAGAGAATGATGGAAACATTGTCGAGCGATGGATTCACTATGACCAGATGCAAGAAATCGGATACTACGAAGCCAACAATGGAATTTGTACGCCACCGTCATGTTGTAAGTGACATTAAAATATTCAAAGGGGTTTGTAGTTTGTAAGTTTCTTGTTTGTTATTGCATTAAGTACTTGTGAATATTTAAATAGTCCTATTTGGGTAAAAATGCGTAATGCGTACCAAAGCTGTATAATATGTAGTTAGTACAAAACATTATATTGATTGAATACATGTACCTAGCTACTTATACCTACATCATTTAATAAATGTTTTTTGATAATTACTGCTTTAATTCTAGGGGGAACTTCTGATGATCTGACCGATGAATCTCTTCACAACCTATTGTACACACAGATGACTGGGAAATTTACTGTTCATCCATTACGAATTGGATGGTTGAAGCAGGCTGATGAGTTTAACAGGTACTAATAGTCGACAAAATAATGTTGTATTCTTTTCTTTCTTTACCTCATGGTAATGGCGCATATCCGTATTTGTCACTAGAGCGTGTTCAAACACTTCAAAAACAAAAAATAGGCGTCGTTTTACATATTGTCATAAATATTATATTGTATACCTATCGTATGATTGGTTTTAGCATTATTTTAACTTTTGTACAATGTGTAGTTGTTATTTTCTTTGTATTGATGGGATAATGGGATAATCTTTTAAACGTCTAACGGTATTAAAGTAATTTTTAAATTTGCTGACATTTCAGATGGAAAACTGGAGCACAGCGGGTGGAAGTGCGTAACCGTGATTGTTGCACTGAAATGCTTCCCGGATTCGTTTCAAAAACACGTGGAAAGCGCGTTGAAATTTTGTACTGGGGTATTCCAGGCTCTAAACGAAAAGGGATTTGGGTCCATGAAGATTCGGACTGGATTAAGCCACCCGGTTGGACTAAGGCCGCGGGTGGAAGACTGAGTTCTCTTGTCAATGCCAAATCGTATGACCCCAAACCTCTGGAACCCACACAGTTAGGAGTTGACCTTCAGTTTGATGCGATTGCCAGTTCCAGTTTCAATATTAAAGTTGGCATGCTGTTTGAATTCATAAACCCGGTTAAGTTGAACCGAATTTCTGTGGGGAAAATAACTAAAGTACTCAGTCATGGTTATTTTAATTGCCGGATTGAAAGTAGTACTCTGGGCGTTGATTTTGGTACCTATAGTAAGGGCTGGAATGAATTCCATTACCACATCACTTCGGATCAGCTGTTTCCATTGGGAACTTTTATTAAGGAGACTCCGTCACCGAGACCAGTGGATGCTGAGGACGACGAGGGATTTAAATGGGAGGAATATTTGTTAAAGACTGGTTTAGAGGCATTGCTGTTGCCCAAGAAGACAGAGGTAAAGCGATGTCCCCCCATTTCAAGCTATGGCCCACGATATGCATCACCTTAAGAATTTGTTTGAAATAGTTTTTACTTAGGTAATTAAAGGTCGTTTTATTTACGTAGGAAAATATTGCTGATTACGAAGAATATATGTGGATCGAAGCGGTAGACACTCAGAAACCGGAATTAGTCTGTCCAGCTATGATTCTCAAAATTGTTCATCCTTATGCTATGAAGATTCGATTCTTGGGCCGAAGCAACGAGTTCGACCAATGGAAACCCATGAAGTCACTGGAGATATATCCGATTGGGTGGTGCCTGCTGAGCAAATATCCTCTGGAACCTCCAAGAACGAAAGTTATAGTGGAATCACCTGTTAAACAAACAAGTCCTGTTGTTACTACGGATACAGCTTCAGAAATTTTAATTGCGACAACGCCGATAGAATTCGCTGAAGTGCAGGGAGAATCCCCTGTACAAGAAATTTCAGCCAAAAAGCCCCTTCAAGAACTACCAGTTCCAGCTTCAGCCAAATTGACTAGTACGACTTCTGCTTTCATTTTTTCTCCAGGAGCTCCTAAAAGACGAAAAGTCAAAAAGCCCCCTCCTTCTCAGATTGCATTGGAATCTTCCCTAAAGCAGCGGCTCCGTTCAGAATTCGATGCAGAACTTCAAAAGTTCGGTGCTACTAAAGTCACTCATGATGCAAATAACAATCATTTCGGCGAAGAGTTTAAAATCACTCCAACACCAGCGGCAAAGTCTAAGAAAAAGCCTGCAATTGCACAGAAGAGGGGCAAAAGTAACATTTCAAAGGAGGTTAGTCCCAAGAAGCGAAAGGGAAAGAAACTACGAGTTATTAGTAGTTCAGAGGACGAAGGATGATTCCACTTCGCTTCACTTCCCTCCTGCTAATCTGTTGTATTACTTACGTTTAGTAAATTTACTAACCTGTAAAGCTTAAAAGATATTTTTGTTTTTATTATAAATCAATTTAATTTACTAAACTAATTTAAATGAATTGGACTGAATACATACACGTTAAGGTTTTTTAGAACGTGATGTGGTCATTTGGGCCTGTCAAATAATTTATTGCTTTTAATTTTGACGGGGTTTTAAATGTGTTAAGAATTATGAATTTTGAAATGGAAATGGTTTTGTTACCGAAATGAACTGTTAGCGAAACGGAATTAGTGATAGACTTTAATTGAGGTTACTAGGTTACTACCGATTTATTTGTTGCGTTGAGATTTATAAATACTGAAACTGTTATTAATGTATTTTCTGAATATGTTTTTATTCTCATTAAAATATTCACAAATAATAGAATGTTGTGTCAAATCCAACATTATTATATTATTGGGCAAATGCAGACACTTATATGCAGTGTACGTATGTAAACATGTTCTTTTTTTTGCATCTGTGGACCTCGTTTAGTGAAGGCATGAAAGGGGATCTTTATCGTAATGTGACCATGAAAATCTTTGAACTTAAATGACCGCAATCAGAACTAGGTAGTTACCAAGGTACTTAAAGTTAAAGGTACTTCAACCGTACTAACGTAGATTGAAAACACGAGCAGACCACAGACTGTTAGTCTGGAAAACGTCAGTCTAAGCCTAAATTAGTATTTAATCAAGCATAGTATAATGCTAACTATAAGCTTCGTAAAAACAATTAAAATCAAGGACCCTGGATTCTCAACTGCAACTGTTTTTTCTTTACACTTTGTTTTAATTTTTAGTGGCTTCGAATCTCCTAAATCTACCTCTACTTTACGCTCGAGAACATTACAATGCAATATAGGCACAAACCAACAAAACAAAAGTTGGTAAGCTTCATTGTGATTGCAATGTCATAAATATTGAAACATTATGAAATCCGAAATAATTTGAAGGTCACACGAGTGACTGACTATATCACCTATCTACCTACCTCCTTTACTTTCCGAAAACAAAAATTTGAAAAATATAGTAGTACATATTTACCATAGCAGTCCATAATATTGCACCATACTGTCCACCAAAGATAATTTCAATGCCACCCTCTGTCACTGCCACTCCGCTACCGCTCTCAGAATTGTCAATGAAACTCAAACACCAACTTGGAACCAAAAATAAACTTTGGCTCTCCCTTTCACAAAACAACTCGTGAACCTCTCCCGTACCATGGAAGTACCTACATACTTACCTTGCATTTCTATAGTTGATGCCTCCCTTGGAAGGAAATCTTGCCCGGTGTCCAACTGTAGCAAAGATATGTAAGTTCAGTTCAGTTTTGATTTGTGTCAAAAGTGATGCAAAACGTAAACAAAAATGTACCTAGGTACCTACATTTCAAACAGCAAATAGGCTTCTACTTTCCATTTCCACTGGAACAATTGTCAGTGCTAGTATTTGCTACGCTTTCAAGTCAATAATATTTCTTGTGCTGCCAGACTCAAGGAAGCGAACATACATAACGAAACATCTTACAAAATATCAAAGTTTGATAGATTTGCTGAGAGCTTGTTTTTACGACATGACCCTTTCTCATGTAATCCTTTTCCTAACCAAAATAGCCTTCAACATCCCGTCAACTTCAACCTTAGCCATCTAAATCATAATTCAAATCCCAGCAAGAACCTGTAGGTCATAAATACGACAGATAGTAGTGTACCAGTGCCATGTTTAATAATTATTGTTGTTTGAATTCTAGTTCATTTCCACTTGCAACATGGAAACCATTGGATGGCATGTGAAGCATTTTTGAACTTCAATTACCAGTTCCAGTAGCACAGTTTATCTCCGGATTTCAAAGCACTATAAATACTCGGACTAACCATCCAGGGTAGCACAGTCTTCTCTCACTACTTTACAAGTGAACACAGGAGCTCGTGTCTTCATCTTTCAAAACAAAAGTTTTTTAATTTTGTATTTTTTCCTTTGTTCTGCGGTTTGCAGACTGGAAAATCCATCATGAAATTCGTAAGTTTTTTTCCCGTCATTTAGCCCATTAATTCTGAAAACTTCTAAAATTCAAAGTTTTGGCTTTACATTCAATTCTGTATAATGCATTTTGCTTTTTATTGCAGTTGCTAATTTTGTCGCTGGTAGTGTCAACTACTTTGGCCAACAACTATGGCTACCAAGCACCAGCCCCAGTGATGGCACCAGTACGTCAAGTCTACCAGGCGCCATTGACCACCACGACCCAAGCACCCATCCGCACGACCTACGCACCCCCACCAGTGGTACGTGCCCCGCCTCCAATCGTTCGAGCCCCTCCAGTGTACTCCCCTCCCGTCTACTCTCCACCAGTTGTCAAAGCTCCACCCCCAGTGATCAGGGCTCCTCCCCCACCAGTTTACTCCCCCCCAGTTTACTCTCCACCAGTCGTTAAAGCTCCACCTCCAGTGATCCGGGCTCCACCCCCACCAGTTTATTCTCCCCCAGTATACTCACCACCGGTCGTCAAAGCTCCACCCCCAGTAGTGAAGGCACCAGCTCCAGTTTACTCTGCTCCAGCCTACTCTGCACCAGCTTACTCCGCACCCGCCTACGGAGCTCCAGCTGAGGCCGCTCGACAGGAAATCTCGATCCTCAAGCACGTTCACGACTCGGACCACAAGGGAAATTACAATCTCGAGTTAGCAATTTTTCCATTCTTCCATTTAGGACTAAAACTCCCGGCACTCCCATGGGGTCGTCCGGGTTAGGCTGCTTTATTTTATTTTTGATAGCTTGAAGGGTACTATAATAATACTTTAGAAATATTGAAATTACCTTTTGGAAAATTTCACTTTCTAAAGTTCGTATCTTCTCAATTCGTAGAACTAGAACACTATTGATCAATTTTGAAATACTTGAAGAGTTCGGTCATCACAGAATTTCTTAATTTTGATATGTATGCGATCTTGTTTAAAGTTAATATTAGAGAAATTCATGTCATAGGCCACGGTTTATTTATTGCTTTTGTTATGTTGAAAGAGAATGACATAAAATAATTTTTGGTTCAACTACTTTCCAGGGTACACTCCGCTGACGGCTCCAAGCACTTCGAGTCCGGCTCACTGAAGGACTTGAGGGGACCCGAAGGACCCGTCGGAGTGAAGAAAGGACAGTACTCCTACACTGGCCACGACGGTCAGGCCATCAAAGTTGACTGGTCTGCTGATGAACACGGTTTCCGTGCCACTGGTGATCATCTCCCAACCTCTCCACCCATGCCAGAAGAAATTCGCAAGAGCTTAGAAATCCCAAGAATCCCGGAATTTCAGCCTAAGCCGGAGGAACTCAATGCGGGAGAAGAACTTCCCCACAAGCAGCCTTTCTCATCGCCCATGTCTTCTTCCTATGGGTCCTACGCTGCCCCAGCACCAGTAATGAAGGCATTCCCCGCACCAGTAATCAAGGCTCTGCCCGCACCAGTTGTCCAAAAACAACAACCCATGAGCTACGGCTATTAATTAGTCCCTCACAACCAACACCTTTCCCTGTACGCTCTCCCTACTAATCTGTTAGGCACTTACTACACTCAACTAACGAATTTCTTTTTGACTTTTTGAGGCTGGACCCTTGAATACTAACCTACTGCCGAAATCTGAATACAATCTTTATTTTTGTGTAACTGCGCGTGAGTTTAAGCGTGTAATCAGTACCTAGATTATTTAATTCTTTCAATTTTAAAACGATTACTGTGTAATTACCCAATTGTATTTTACATTAATAAACTTAATGCAAGCAAATCAAAATGTTACTAGCTGTTGTGTTTTGTATCTTTCAATCTTCTTCTCCTTATTGTTTAAGATTTTACTTGAACAAAATCTGAAGCTGTAAGGGTGCATAAAGCTATTGGTTTCCTCACTTTATACGTACACACATTAGTCAGCTTATTATGCATTCGCTTTCATGATCGTTTGAAAAGACTAAAATGTTGATAGATGAGAATCTGCCTTTGAAAACAAGTTTAAACATACATAATATATGGGCTGTCAGCTAATACATTGCATTGCAAAGCATAGTTCATAATTTTTTTAAACGATACGTCGATTACAGCACCATACCCTATGAAGTCTATACTATATTGTTTTACACTGTATAAAAAAGCACATTGAAATAGGCCATTATATTACTATTAGTGAAAGAACGTCTAATCTTTCCAAACATCTATTACGTAGTCAAACTTTCATTCAATAAAATCTGTCTGAAAGAGCTATGTATAAAGTACTTTATTTTAATCCCCTCGTGTTTGGCATCCAACCTCAATAAAATATTACATATTTAACAATATAACAACTTTGTTTCAATGCTTTGCATTCCGATTTGCGTTATCGATAAATATCCAAATTTACTTTGGGCCGCAGCCCATACAACATGCTTTTATAAATAAGGTAACTTTATTTCGTTTAAGACGTAAAGCTATTTACAACGAGTAATAATATACCTAGCCACATAATAAGTAGAATAGAATATTGTTATCGATTTAATACCAGCGCCCGGTCAATGGCGTCCATTGATTCTATAATATTAACACTAATATTGAATTTAGATTGCATTGGGAAAGTTACGGATACAAAATAAGTGTATTAACTGCAGACTCGATCATGGATTGAAACATTGTCATGATCATTTGATAGTCGACGTAGTAACTTCCACCAAGCATAAGCATTTTCACTGAGTGCACAGAGGCCAACTGCAATGAACTAAGTTGTTGTTCTTTCTTGGGAACATTGATCATGTCTGACTTCCACTCCTGGAGCAAAGCGCTTGAGGCCCCGAACAACGAGGCACACATGTAAAACATAACACCGAGGTAGATCACTACAGCTAAAGAAATCAGACACGCAAGCAATGCTAGAAACCCGTTACATTTTACAGCGATATAAAAACCGACAACGAAACCAGATCCAAGTATCAGCTTGTTTTGCGTTGCTGGAAATCCCCAAATCTCGCTTGCCCAAGTCATCAGCCGCTCTATGTCACGGTACACCTCAAATTTAGTCTTCTGTGACCCCAGGACAGGCTTTGATATTTTGTGATTTTTTGTGCTGTAAAAATTTAAATAACTGAGACATTCCGTTAAGTCAAAATCTTGTAAGCAATGCTGACGACAGTAAGCATGCGTATTATCTGCATTTACAAACCTGAGCTCGCCCAGGAACACTAGAGCGATGAAACCAACTGGTACTATTAAGAATATTAAGAGAATGCAGGTTGAGAGGTACAAGTAAAGTATATAGGTTTGGAAAATAATGGCAGCAGCAACAACGAATGTTTCGCGACTGTATCCGCTTGACGAAAATACATGAAGAATCCAAGAATTGTCACTATTTGAATGGAATAAAACTGAAGAAAGGAGATCCGGTGATCTTGGATTTATCGTATAATACAGCAGCCCCATTAAAGCGCCAGCCCAGAATGAATACAAGACAACGATAAGAAAGTATTTGCATATTTTTGTCAGTGTCGGTGGACTAGCATTGCGAAGTAAAGTTTTTCCTACAAACAAAAACCGTCCCGGTTTGAAGTATGCAACATTACAAAGGTTTTATTTTAGCAAATTATTGTGTTCAAAATAACTATAGTCGATCGAGTTAATATTCTTTTGCTTAGGACAGGTTGCGTAGGTATATTCTTATGAATAGAAACGTGTGTAGGAAACAAACACATTTTTTTAGACTGAACTCTGCAAAAGTGTAATACATTTTGTTTAACAGTGCAAGGTATACATATCTGTAGGGAATAGTGTTTAGCCTCGTATGTTTAAATAAAGTTTGGAATTGTCTCAATTTTTGTCAGGCGTTTAGAATAGGACACGAAAACAGCATTTAATTTAAAAAACTAGGGAGTATTATACAGCAGGATTGTGAAATATAAGATACAGAGACTGAGCCGCAGAAATGAATGAAATTGTAAATATAGCAGCATGGGGCAAACGGAATCAGGGGAAAAATAAATTCAGACCACACTGAACAGCGGGGAAACATAAACGAGGCAAATTTAAAGCGGGGCAAAATTATTGCAGGGCATAATGAATAAGAGGTAAAACGAACTCGAAGCAAATCGAACATGGGAAAAAACGAATGGGGACAAAACGAATAATCGGCAAAACAAATATTGGGCAAAACGAATACGGGGCAAATCGAATACGAGGCAAAACAGATATTGAAATTCATTTTTTCTTTTTGTCCTGTATTCGTTTTGCCATATTCGTTTTGCCCCATGTTCGATTCGCTCCCTTTTCATTTTCTTCATGTACGTTTTACTTCTTGTTTGTTTTGCCCCTTATTCGGTTTACCTCTTGTTCGTTTTTCCGCTTATTTTTATGCCCTGCATTGATTTTGTCCTGCTATTCATTTTACCCCTGTTTATTTTGCCCCATTGTTCAATATGACTTGAATTCATTTTTCCCCTCTGATTCCTTAGATATGAGTCTGATTGTGATTCCTGCTTATTACTAGGTATATGCATATACCCTTTGATTAAACTGCAAAAACGCAAGACAATTTGTTTACAATTTCAACTTTAAAACATCTGTAGAAAAGAGAACAGTAATAATGTGACATGAAACATTCATAGAGACTGAGTCGCGAAATATACGAAACCATAAATGTATTTACTCTAAGTCATTGTTACACCATTGTGATAGATATGACACTCCACATGCATAACAGCCTCCTTTACAATTGAACTGGTTAAAAACATTTATCATAATTTCGTAAACACAAATACAATGAAATCCGCATATAACGTTGAAAGTAATAATAGAACAACGACGGTTGTAAATTGTAAATCATTCAATGACATTTACGATTCAACCGTTAATTTAAACTTTAAAAAATTGAAACGATTTGGATATTGTTTCAAGTGCTCGCATACATCAGCCAATAACTTAAGTTTCCCTAAGGTTGTTTAATTTTTATAATATTCCTACAAAGCTCATTTTCTTTTCTTCTTAAATAAATTTTAGATGCAAGTAAGTCGGCTTTACCATTTTTAACACATCCAGTAGGATGAAGAAAATAAAAAAATGCTAGCAGTTGCTACCCAGTTCTACTTTCGAGTCATTTGTTATGCGACGCCATAGGCTCATCAAGCTGTCCAACCAAGCGGTCGTAATTTGCCACAGAATGAATTGGGTCAAACCCTCAACATAATTTGATTAACAAAAAACTTACGTTCATAGAATTGAATTATTTCCATATACGTTGTAACAAACGCTGGAATTTGATCTCCTTTCCACAATAGTGCTATGTAATTGCATGGCAATATAGCATACAACCACATGATGCCGGTTGCATACATTCGGTTAAAAATGTCAGATTCAGTATTTAATTTAATTCGCAGAAATTGACATACAACGAACGCATAGTACGAGAAAGCGATAAAAATATTCAATCTCCACCAAATCAGTTTTGCTCTGCTGCACTTGGTTAGTTTTGGACGGCATTCCTCGTCATCCCATTCTAACGGATGGGCCGAGCCTATTTGACCGAATTTAAAGCCTTTGGCAATACAAGCGACCAAATCGTCCGTTAATAATACATGCTTTTCTTTCTGTGCCTTTGGCTTGATAACAAACAAAGTTTCCAATATGCTGACAAGTTGTTTTGAGGAGTTTGCCACAAGCAGGAAAAGTCCAATTACCGGTGTCAAAATGGTTTCTCCTAAAGCAGAAATCATTTTACTTTTGTGATATTGAGACTTGTTTTACTGTACGTGAAATTGACGAAGATTTTCAAAGAATGTATGGTCTATCTAGAAAAAAGAATCGAAATCGACAATTATTAGTACCAATCAGTAAAACATGAAGTACTCAGTATCAGAGTTGGTAATAAACTGAGTAATAGTGGAATGAAATAGCAATTGATGCAGGATGACGTCTGTAAGTCTACAGGGTTGCTGTAGAATAGAACTTTCTGGTTTTGATGAGACAATTATTGTCATATTTACCGTCTGATTTTTGTTGTCATATTCAAGTAATACGTAAATAGGTACAAGCAATGACTATACTCAAATTAAATTTAAAACGTTGAATATCAATTGAGTTTAAATCGTTCCAGCTCTGAGGAGGATAATTTACAAATAATTGAAAATGTTGTTTGTATTTTCCTTCATTTTACAACGTGGGCGAATGAATGTAGACTACCAGAAATATTAAAGGTCTACAGGTAGTTTAAATTATCAAAAATTACCTTGATTCAGAATGACGTCTGCCAATTCCTTATTGTAAAAATGTGATATCTCCTTCTCAAAGATAGTCTGCACCTTTCTAATTGCAAGTCAGTAAAACATTTTGCACATTCCAAAACACCGCAAAATAAATACTACTCTGAGGTCTTCCAGGATAGAACTTGTTTTATTAAGTTTGGATTTGGTCATGCTTTAGAGAATGTCACCTTATGAATGAAATGATCATTAACTTAATTGTCATTTGCACACTACACAACGCGCAACGTAACAAGAAAACACAACTTTTGGGTTTCATTTCTACGCGTATTAGATTCCAAATTGCTGGAGTGTAATATATTTTATTCATTTACAAAACCTATTTTCTTCACGAATATGGATACAACTGAAGCAGAGAAAGTTGCCGGTTCTACTTAATGTAGATTATTACCTGGAACTATTAGCGTCTTGGATCATATGGTTTTGCACAAAATCAATTCCCAATCACTTTAAAAGCCGTTACTAAAATGGTAGCTCATATGTACGTTGGCAAAAGTTGGTTAAGCAAAGAGTTTAGGAGAGGTTTAGCGACTGAATACGGGTTGTGTATTATTATTATATGTAGGTATGCATATCGGTTTGCTTACTAATGAAAATGAATGAAATGCAAACGGATAAAGAAAACGAATAACAACATTTGGTGTAGACTTTCACTATAATGTATTCGTTACTAGACGACTATCAATTTCCTGTTCGTGTTTAAATTATTTCGTTATCAAGTTTGCAATTGCAGTTTAAATTTAATTGACTTTATAATCAGGATTGAATAAAGTAATATATAGTTATTGAATTGCCATTAAGTACAATTCTAGTTGAGTATACAACTGTAATAAATTGCATTTCAAGATCAATTAATTTCCGTTATTCAAGCGCAGGAACATATCACAAATGTTCCAAATATTTCTGCCAGATATTAATGATTGAGTCATATTTTGGGAACAACATGGGGATTTGTTGTTTCAGAAACTGTTTTAAAATGTTAAGCTAATTGAAAAACAAGCTAATCACAGTAATATAAGACAGCAGAGATCATTGTTGGGTACAAAAATGTATTCAAAATCGTAAATATAATATATTTTTATTTCTATATCAGAGCGAGTTCAAGTTTTCCGGAGTTTTTAAGTAATTTATACTTAAATTCGTTACCCTTTAAAGTTTATTAAATTGAGTTACGTAATAAACTGGATATTAGTTTAGTGTATGTATATTAAATTTCATTTTAGAAATGAACTGTATTGTAATATTAGTTGTGTGCTATGGTGCTGTTTACACCAGCCGTGTACGAAGGTTATTATTATTCAGTTATAAGCCATATACATAAGTCCATTAGATTGCAACGCACAAATCAGAGCTTTGTTAAACGATATATCGCATTTAGTACAGCAGCGGGCATGCAGTTTAACTGAATTTCCACCAGTCATAGGTAGGTACCTAATTATTAGTAATTAATTGCAATGCTTTTAGTTGTGACGCTGTCCTTCAATGGATTACAACAATATGTATTTATTTTGTACGACAGTTAATAGTATCTGCTTTATACTATTAAAGAGCACTTTGAAACCGGGTTATGATATTATTATTATATATAAACTAACGTTTAACTTTTTTAAAAACCTATTACGCAGGCAGACCTTTACTAAATTAAATATGTATAAGGTAAGGTAAAACTGACAATGTTATAGAGTTCACATTTACGGACCCAGTAGTTCCTTCACCTTTTCTTTCGCGTTAGAACTCAATGGGGCATTGTATAAAATCTATGACCTATCATTCAGTGCGTCCCAATGGGTTTGTATTTTTACAAAATCGATATACTTTGTAACGTAAAGGCGCTTAAGCCATTAGTGTGCTCAATGAGTTCGAGTACATGTGTAAGAACAGTGCGCTCACGAGTGTGAGTGCGAGGGCAAATAAGTGGCACGCACTGAACTCAGTCATATAATTTAAATCAAGTGGCGCGAACAATAAAGTTTCTGCTCTATCTACATGTTGTTGCTGCCATATGGAATCAGTCACATGAACGTTTTTAAAACACGGAGCAATTTTTAAAATTACGGAGTGATTTTTAACGGCGGTATTTATGAATTGGAGTGTAAACGGTGAGGGGCACTCATGAGGTGAGTTCGAGCTCAAGTAATTTGATGGTGCACACGTGAGAGCGAGTGCGAGTGGGTGGTGCTTTAGGTTTGGAGGGATGTACGAATAGTGCGAGTTCAAGTCAATATAACTGGGCCCTCACGAGGGGAGGGCGAGTGCAAAAAAATGCCCAGGTATACTATAGCGATTTGAACTTAACAGCTATCCCGCTTTACGATTAACTCCGCCTTGACTACACTCGATGACTGAAATCTTCTTCCCATATACTCAGAAAGCCAATTTAGATGGCCGAGTAAGAGATTGCCGGACTTGTATGCTATGAGCTGACACCTCATGGCTATCCGGAGGTTACCATGATCGATCCTTGGGGATTTTATTCCCAGAAAAACGTAAATTTCCCCATGAGAAGGGTGTAGAAATCTATCATTGCAATAGAGGTTGGCAGTACGTAGCCACTATTCGTTAACATTAGCTTACTCGCAAGAATGAAACAAAATATATATTCATATTACCTATATATCCTGTAAATTATAAACATGTAGCCATATACAGCAAAGTTTTAACAGATTTTCTCAAATAGTTACTAATATTGACAATATAAAAATTAAATTAAATCCTTTTATAAAGCAAACCTACACAGCTCCCCCCCCCCAAATATCGCTTCCTCTAGCAACCGTGCGCTCTGTGCTGAAAAAATAAAAATATGTGTAGTATTGTTTGTAAAGTATGAGTAGTAAAGTTTGGTGTAAGAAATGCTTGCGGCATTAAGCACAAGTAACATCTGCATTTACGAAAATACCTACCTGAGCTCGTGCAGGGCCACAAGCGCTTTATTAAATCAAATCCTAAAATCAATAAATTATATTAAACTCTGCCAGCATATTGGAATAACTAATAGATATGAAAACCAAAAGTTAGGTTATGTTAGTTTTTAATGTTGCGAAGTGTGTACAACGAAATATTCTAAACAATTGATCAGAGTAGGTATGCCTATACAGGGTGGCTGATAAATTGTGTCCCACCAACACGAATGTCTAGCAAAATCGCATTTAATATCGTATTGCTTAAAT